>ML778996.1:377991-391415 GCA_009831015.1 Picea engelmannii
TACAGATTTTTTCATTGGATAGCTAAGTGGTTTCAAAATATTTCAGAAACTTTTCCTCTTCACTAAATTCATTAAATATTCTTGCAATTGCTTTTCGTACAGACTCATCATTTTGACAACTATGCATGATTTCTCCTAAAGCACGAAGAATGCAGACTTTGTTTTCTTTGGCTTTCACTTTGCTTCCAACATTTTTTACCCATGCTCAATGGACATGCCATACACATAGTAGAATTGAGGAATTGGTTAAACTCCTGAAATAACATTACATTAGAAGAGAGTAAATTATGTGAATGCAACATGTTTTTTTCATGTTTATTTTAAAATAAAACAAATGTCAAACCTTAATGCTTCAATATCACCAGTAGCATCATCTATGATAAATGTCCGTACATGCCAATCTGGGTGTTCTTTCATTCCCACATCAAATAAAGCTGACAACCATTTACGAATATCATATGTAGAATTATGTGATGAAATCACCCAAGCCACTGGAACACCATTACGATGTTTGTCGAATACCATTAACATATAAAGTTGATACTACATTCAAAAAACGTAAGTGTTAATATAGTATTCAACACATAAAAAATGATTTTAATCACCATAAAGAAATGAAAAGGTTGATTATATGCACCCCATACATATTGGTACTAAATGTGGAATCCATAGACATAGCATTGTTGTGTGAATACTTTACCATTGTGGAACACATCCAATGGGTTTGTATTCCTATAATAAATGGTACGTTTTGCACAATATCTTGATTTTGATAGAAAAAAAAAACTATCTGGAAACTGATTATACCAACAATCGACGCTTGTTGGATCACTCTCATACTTCATATATTCTTTCTTTCTAATATTATGGTAAATGTTAGAAATATCCATCCTTGTCATTAAGGCATCCCGAGTTACCCCTGTGAATAACTCACCAGATTGGTGCTCAACATTAGAGATGAATTATCCCAAACCATTGTGACATTAAAACCATCTTCAATCATCTTGTCTACACTAGCTCATATATAAAAGGAAAAATGGGGTGCATATTTGAATGTTTGAGGTCTACCCACCGCATTCTTCCCGTGACACATGCCACCAGATTGATCAATATGCCTACACTCAATGTATGTTAGAATAACATCTTTTGGACACATATAAAGTCGATGCATGATGAAATGACATCTGCATCCAACCTTAATGCTTTGGTGTGGATTGCATTTCATTTTTGTTGATCCATGTGGATTCATTGTAATCTCACCACCTGAGAGTTTATGTGTCGACTCCGGACCATATGCACACCAATAACTAAATAAGAACAATGATAACAAATTAAGAAACATGTCAACATATTTTTTTCATAATAAACTTGAATTAGAAGTTCATAATTATATTAAACAAATAAAGACTCACATGGCATATTCTAGACATGTGTTAATGCGGGCACATACAATCTCCTCCACTTCTTTAGATCGATTTGTATTAACAACAAATTGAGTGGGATATTATTCATCTGATTGCTCCGCATTTATAAAATCTTCAAGTTGACTATATGGAATAATAACAACTTGATCCCCTCCAATTTGGTTCCATGCTAGATCTTTAGCTAAAAATTCTATCATATCTTCTGGGTCTTCTGTGCCCAATTCCAGAATGTCTTCCCACTTTCCCATCTATAGAATACCTATACAAATTTGAATTTTTTTGGAGATCAACACTTATGACATTAAGTTGTTATAAATATTTGTCAGTGATATCTAATACTCAATGTTATTTTACAATCCATTTTATGTGATTTAATGTTCTATAATATAAATGGCATAACATTATACTCGATCCATGGATGGTAGTATAAGGTGACCCTAAGAAGGAATGAGCCTCGTGTAAATGAAGTTGGATTGGGTCCCCCTGGGGGGTAACACATTGTTATGGGATGTTCATGTTTGAACATATGTTCAAATAGTTTGAAGGGATGTTCGGAGATGCCAAGTATGAAAAATTGGGTGTAGGTGCAATCATGGCATGTGATGGTTGAGAAGTAGTTCTGTGTGAAGAAGTTTGATCTCCTCCTCATTGTGAAGAAGGACTAGTGGGTAGGTTTTTTGGGATGTTGGTGGCAAACAAGGTAGAACCTAGCAAGGTTGATCCTAAAACAATTGCACTCACTGGTGTATGGGATGGCTGAGATGATGTATCAGCCAAGTTGGGGATACCTTCCAATATTGGGGGTAGATTTAATAAGAGTCTAGAACAATGGGGATTCTGTGGTTTCCCTATGATGTCGAACCAAATATAAATATGTCTGTGAGCTGCGATGAGTGAAATAAATGAACAAGTGCTTTTTGTATTTTTGGACTAACTCAACAATGTTACTTAAAGATGGATGTAATCAATGTTTCATAAAAAAAAACAATCAATCATCAATGTAGGGTAGTGATGTTTATCTACGTGGGGATATAAAAATAAATTTGCACGTGTCCTAAAAGACGTATCGTCCTTCCTCTCAATATCACAGGGCCTTCCAAAAGTACTCAACAGTGGGGCATGAATCCATTGGAAGAGGAACTAGTGAAGGTATGAAAATTCAGTTATAATGAGGGGTGAAGGGGGCATATCCCGAAAGTACTGACGATATTTCCCAACAACCGTTCAAAATATGATTGAGGTGCGATTGCAGCCCACAACTGCCACTTGTGTAGAAAAACCTATATTTGGAAACTAAGTTACCTCGATCAAGCACGACGTTTAGATTTTCGGCCTAAGAAATGGGTCACGGGATGGATGCTTTCCAAGAGTTTTGTGACTCAAGGAGGCATGCACAGAACAACCGAACCTCGACCTTCAACCCTTCATGGGTATCCCCCTACCTTATGGTGTAGGAATGATTGATTTAGAGGATTTTTGGTTTACTATTTCACAAATTCTAAGTTTCAATGAGAGATGATAACGAGGAGTTGTTTGGATACCTATCCTTGAGATCTTAACTTAGACTACAAATTTCCAATAATATATATATATACTATGTTTACATCTTTATTCATTAAATATAACATTTATCATATATATCTCATGAAAAAAAACATTCCAATATATTTCAATAGATTCAAACTTATGATCAAATAACTTTTTTGATATATTTCACATACAAAAACATTCCAATATATCTCAATACATTCAAAAACAAACATTGCAATTTATTTAAATACCTTCAAGTTTATGATAATTTTTTTTATAAATTTTAAATTGGGTTAGTAGCTTAATTTAAGTACTTTCAAGTTGTTATTCCAACATTATCATACTAAAGTACATGTAAGTTGTGTGGTTGTCTTAAATGTTTAAGTATCATAGTTGGATTATAAAAATTAGCATGACAATATGGTGTGGATATGAGATTCTATATTTATCACACTAATCATGAGATTTTCACAAACATATTATTGTCTACTATGGAGGTTGGACACACTATACATTGGTTCTTAAAACACTTAAGACACTATTCTCTACCTCAAGCTAGATCATTCAATAAGGGAATATGCTATAAGTTAGTGACAAAAATAATGTGCCAATTGAGAATACATTTGATGAGATTAAGTGTGAGTGTGACAATTATGTTCCATATATATGCATCTATACAATACATATCAAAGAGGAGGACATAAGTACAAGCATATGCATCTATACAACACATCCCAAAGAGGAGAAAAGTATAAGCAAGTATCTATAAAACACGTCCCAAAGAGGAGGGATGTACAATCAAGTAAGTATACTAACATCATAACCAATCAACTATTATACTAGTAGTAGACATACTTGCTTGTGCTCACATCTATCGGTATAAGGGTCATGGTATGTTGAGACTTTTTAAGTTATTGCAACTAGTATAATAGTTGATTGGTTATGATGTTAGTATACTTACTTGATCGTACCTCCCTCCTCTTTGGGACATGTTTTATAGATACTTGYKTATAMTTCYCTCCTCTTTGGGATGTGTTGTATAGATRCATRTGCTTGTACTTASGTCCTYCTCTTTGAGATGTATTGTATAGATGCATATATAYGGAACATAATTTGTCACACTYRCACTTGRCACATCAAATGTATTCTCAATTGGCACATTATTTTTGTCACTAACTTATAGCATATTCCCTTATTGAATGCTCTATCTTGAGGTGCCAAGTGCGAGTGTGACAATTATGTTCCATATATATGCATCTATACAATACATCTCAAAGAGGAGGACATAAGTACAAGCATATGCATCTATACAACACATCCCAAAGAGGAGGAAAGTATAAGCAAGTATCTATAAAACACGTCCCAAAGAGGAGGGATGTACAATCAAGTAAGTATACTAACATCATAACCAATCAACTATTATACTAGTAGTAGACATGCTTATGCTCACATCTATCGGTATAAGGGTCATGGTATGTTTAGACTTTTTAAGTTATCACAACTAGTACTTACAATCAATGTGGGATAACAAATCAAAGTAGAKAAGATTTYCTGGTTGMAGTAGGTATTCCAAGCTTCCACAAAACAAGAGTATCATATTTTTATGAGAATATGAATTTTTATTATCTAAACTATTTTTTTACAACAAAATGATAAAAATAATTACAAAAGATTATCAATAATGATAAAATAGATTATCACATTACTAAATAAAAAAAAAAGAGAACAAATTTAGAAATAATAATATTATGTAATGGAGCAACCTTGTAATGGATAATGGAAATGTAAGACAAAATCACTTCCACTACATGTATGATGACCATACATAAAAAAAACTATTGTGTTTCCCTGTCAATAGAAATCCATGGAGGGATGTCACATCTCTCAACACATGGTGCACCCACTTGTGCATGTACAACATATGATTAAGGCTAGCATTTGGGTTGTTTCCTTTCCATAGTGAATAGTAATACACTTTACTAATTTTAAATTTAAGGATAGCTTTTAGAATTCTATGAAAGTAGATGTTTATAACTATTTTTTTATTTAGAAAAGCTAGGTGAATTTTTTAAACTAATATGAATGAAATGAGTAACCTCATGTAACGTCAATATATTAAAATTAAAATAAGATTAAAATTCATAACATAAAAAATAATGATAATAATTAAAACATCAAATATATTAATTAGAAAACATAGAAAAAAAATCATCATAATTATAATTTCATAAATATAATATTTTTAAGTTGAAAGGAAGATCACCCAAGGATAAAGTGAAAACTTAAAAACTATAGATGAAAGTTTTGGTGGAAAAGTGTGCAGGCAATAAAAAGTTAGGTACTAGAAATGACATAGTAGATTGAAAGAAAGAGAAAGGAAGAGCATACAAGGACAAAGTGAAACCTTAAAAAATATAGATGAAAGCTTTGGTGGAAAAGTGCCAGAGAAGAAATGGTATAGTCGATTGAAAGAAAGAGAGTGAATGAGAAATATAAAATGTATAAACAAGAAAACAAGTATGTTGAGTTTAAGAGATTATCTAAATAAAACAAATATATATTCCTTAACTTAATTTATTTGAAAAAAAAATTATAACTGAAGTAAAAACATTTTCATTATTGATGTTTTTTTAAATAAAAGTTTCATTTAAGAAAAAACCAAAAAAATATTTTTTTTTCAATTTTTTTTTTCAATTAAAAAAGGTAAAAACCAATTTTTTTTATTTCAATATCTGTGCCTAAATTTTAGCTTTCAAAACTAATACTCCTCAGAGAAGTTTTGATTAGATTGGGATGTTGTTACTATTATTATTATGGAGAGAACTCATGCTACAATTATTGAGATATTACGTTTGTTTGTGTTCTTAAGATCAATACTTATGAAAATGTTAAGTAACTTTAAAAAATACTTGCTAGAAAGGTTAAGGTTGTCAAATTTTTGCATTAGGCAAAACTCTCACACTATGACCAATCAATTACTCCATCCATCCCAATCAACTTTATGATATTTGTGTAGTGGGATTAATAGTATAAAAATCACTGCCACCCAAAATCAATATTCTAAATATAATAAAATATCCCAATTAAGGTTTAAAATTACTAAGACTTTTCAAGAGCTTTTGTTCACTATTTTTGTTCTACATTTCATTTTTCAAACTATTTTCTACTTTATACATCTCATATTTTCTAATGTATTTTTAACTCATTTTTATTCATTTTAATTAAAATATGATAATTTTTATAATATTAATTTTATTTATTCAAAATATTTTTTCACAATTTCTCTTATTTTATTAAATAAAATTATATTTTACTTAATTTAATCTACTAACTACAATACATTACAAAAATTCTACATTACATTTAATATTATTTAATCAATATTATTAATATATTTAAGAACAATTATGAATACATTACAATTCCTTAGTAATTTTTGAAAAGTTAAGAATCCTTGACTAGTCATGCAAACCCAAATGTAAAAGTAGCATGATCCTCTTTTATATAAAAATAATAATAATAATTAAATAAAATTTCACTTTATTAAATAAAATTATATTTTGCTTAATTTAATCTACTTTAATTTAAAATATAAATAACTACTGCTTAATCCTCACGCTTGATGGATCTGCCGCTTCACCCGTCTTTCCACCACTTAGCCTCTGCTATGCCTTTGCGTGCACTCTTCCTCACACACAGCTACAACACCAAGATGCCCAACAACTTCCATGATCCTTCATGGTGGTTGGTTGAACTCCAATCGACAAATTCTTCTCGCACGAAAGTCGTATGGCGGTTGTTGTATGATATTCTTTTTTCTTTTTTAATAAATTTAATTACCCAACAGTTTCAGTCTGCATAAATTTTCTTTCCCCGCGGACCTGAACTCTCGCTACGATATCTCAGCTTTGTGCAAATCTGGCTTCGCTTTCCAAGTCCAAGATCTGATACCATGTTGAAATTCTAGAACTTAGCACTCGATTGTTAATTTTAAGCAAAACAAATTTACTGAATTAAAGTATAACTAGGTTATCAACGATAAATTCAATGGAAGCAAAAATCACAGAAACCATAACACACATTGCACAAGAAATTTTGGGTAAACACTCCTGGAAAAACCTTCTCGGGAAAACCAGTTTTGAGTTTGATTTTATTAAGTAAAATCCTGGGCTCCCGTTTTGGGATAATGGTCCATCAGAGGAATTATAATGCTGCAACTGATAACCTAGCCCACCTGGCTACTATCTCCCTCACTTCCCCCTGCACCCTTTCTTTGGCCCTACCCACTTAGACACAAGTACATGATCAAGACTCTCTCTTGTTCCTATGCACTTATTGTGTGCCTCTCACTCTCCTTAGATCTGCTTTTATAATACCCTAATGACTAAAACCCTAACCCTAGATCTCAATGGCCAAGTTTAAATCTTGGATCTCACGATCTAACAATCACGACTTAATCTTCCGTTGAGATGACTTAAATCACTTAAGTCACTCAACCTTACAAAAGTCACTTTAGTCATTACATAAAATCCACTTTAAAGAGTGTTGCTCGGACACCTCCTCATGCTAGGCACCGCCAATGCAGAAGTACCTATCTGAGCTACCGCAAAAGCTAATAGTTTGTGTTTCAACACCTGCGACAACACCTGCGACTATGCAAAATATGATATTGGTTGCTTGATTTGTTTTTTTTTAACAAAATAGAGCCTTTTCAATTGTCATAGTTGTAGTGCTAACATTTTTCGAACATACAATAGTACTTTAAGCCTTTTGCCCAAGAGAGATTCAATAAGTTGACATCAAGTTTTTTTCAGTGATTGTCAATTGTGAAAATTTAGTCATTATTTCAATTTTTGATTTTATCTTCACTTTGTGCGTTTATCGTGCATCTATGGCATCAACTTTTTGTTTCAACTTCAATATATCATTACTTACATGGCAAGATTTGCAATGTTATATATATATATATATATATATGTGTGTGTGTGTGTGTGAGACAATTTTGTTTTCTTGTGTTTATCCCCCATCTATAGCATCATTGCTTTTAGTTTCAAATTCAATATATCATTAGTCACCTAACATGTTTTTTGCAATGTTATTATTAATATATTTATGTATTGTACATTCTGTTCTCTATGTATTTCTGATTTGTTTTCTGTGGTAAAAATTTGTTCATTATGTATTTTTGTCTCATTATTTTATTCCATATTTTTGTTGTTATGCATTGACTCACGGGCAACAAAGCTGAACAAAGCAAGATTTGGTGAATGGACTTCTATCTTTTATAACTATGGTAGGAATATTGAATCATAAATTGATTTCAAATTTAATAAAGTAGCAAAGGAAGGGAACGAGATTGCATTATCCATTATGTGTGGATATTTTGTCTAAATTGGAACTTTTACGCTATATTCTTCTTATGGTGTATACAGTGGCCAAATATGCTAATCCACATCATGGAAATATTGTTGAGGCTTTTACGCTATATTCTTCTTATGGTGTATACAGTTCTCAAATATGCTAATCCACATCATGGAAATATTGTTGAGGATTTAACATTAGGATATTCTGGGGGAAATTGTTTCAGTACTTTCCTTCAATCTGAGGATGGTACCCATGGTAAACCTTAGATTCTTTAGTCACAAGTTTAGGTCAACAACTCATGAATAGATCATTTATAGCTCATCAACAATTGGTTCACAAGAGCAAAAATGTTAGAAAGTGAGATTTGAACCCGGTTGGGGAAGGTAACAACTTTTCCTCCCAACCACTCGAGCTACACCCAATTAATTTTTTTTTTCAATGTAATGCATTTCTCTAGGAAATCCATTGAGCACTTCCCTCCATTTCGAGGATGATACCTAGCGTAAACTGGATTCTTGAGGGCTCAAGGCCAAGTCAACATCTCAACAACAACTGACCCATGGAAAGAAAACATGTCAAAAAGTGGTGTTTGAACTTGGGTGGGGAAGGAAATAACTTTTCCTCTCAATGACTTGAGCTACACCCAATTGACAACATTAGGATTGTTTTGTATAAGTGTTCTTTCTATTAGTACAATATTCTTCAAGGAAATCATGGTGTGATATAAATGACATTAGGCATGAACTATACCATAAGTTGACATGCCAATTTTATGCAGATAATTAGAATCAAGGATGTGTAAATGGCAATCAGTGTAGGCAACAACTGATGGTGCTTTCATCCTTACATTCGATCAGGTTATGTTCAATTTTGAATATTATAATTTATTAATATTTGTTTTATATAGAGAAGCACAACCATGAATGCTTTAATGCATGGTGTTATAAGACGCTGAAAGCAATAGTATGTTTAGGTGCCATGAAGACATAGAGGGCATAGGTAGATTTATTCCAATACTTTTGAAACAAATTGTGTTTTTTTTCGGTTGCCAAAAATGATAAATATATGCTTTTAAAGGCCAAATTTGATGTTAAACCACATTTTCTTGTGCTAATGTGTGATTCAAAGTGCTAATGTGTGTTCTAGTAGGTTCCTTATAGATGAAAGGTTTGAAGATTTAGCATTTCAAGGAAGAAATAGAGAATATGAAAGAAGAACAACAAATATTTGGGTTGCATCTTCTTTCATAGCTTCACCATGTCCACAAGTCATTGGCATTTAGTTTATGCTCCATGCATTGAAAAGCATGCATCACACCAATTGGAGGGTTATCACTATAGTGTGTTGATCCAATATTGATACTCGAAGATTGCAATACGATTTCAACAAATGTGGATATTGGATTTCTTCTTTGTTTTAGGCATATTTTGCTTTTTTTTCATTTGTCTACATATTTTTTTCCCAAGGAAAATTTCATTGAATCCCCCCTCTTCTCTAGAGAATTCAAATGGAGGAAACTGCTAACCACAATAGTGGTTGGTAAACCCAAAGGATAGATTTGAACCTGTGATCTATGACCTTGCCATTAACAACATGCCTTAAGTGGATGGTTCAACCCATTGAACTAACACTTGGGTCTAATAAATGTTATTTGTTTTACTTAAACCTTGAAATCCCTAAAGTGTATCATCTCAATTTATTGCTTTGTTCATTTGTTTTTCTTTTAGGCTTATCTAGATGGAGAGTGGTTCAATTGATAATGATGATAGCGGTTGGTAATCCAAGGGACTCCACTGGATTTGAACTTATGACATATGGCCTCCTTGTTAACAACATGCACTAGACAAATGGTTTAATTGATTGAGCTAACCCTTGTTATTAGTTTTACTTAAACCTTGAAAACTTTAAACAATATCATCTTATTTTATTACCTTATTCATTTGTTTTGCTTTTAAATTTATTGATGAATAAGTATCTCTTACTAACTTTTTCATGGAAAAAAAATCATAACTTCATTTTATGAAAAACCAAGTTACATTTTTCATATGCCTTCAGGGCACATTAATTGAATTTCAAAGGAGTCAACGAGTTTAGACCTCATACAAACATCTTAAGGGCCTTTAAAGTCCAAGGATTTAATACATAACATATGCTGCTATGACCTGAAAAACCCCGCATATAGCAACGATACAAGTACATATTTATGGGTAAGCACGATACATCAGAAATACATTGCACTTGGGTCCATCTTAAGATTGGATATGCACACCCCAAAAGAACCATCAAAATGTGTCTATGATTTGGAAGGCAATTGTACTCTCTTTTAATTTGATGGGAGACAACCTTGTCTAGAGGGTTGGGAACATACTCAATGTGTGATTGGGGGAGGAGCCATGGGTGGGGAGCAAATTGAAACACACTCTTCCACAACCTATGGTACACCATCTCAGACTTAGAGACTATATCAATCTCTCCCATATTGTTGATCCTGTGACCACATCCATCCGGGGACAAGGATGGGTTGCTATGGAACACTTGGGTTTTAGAGAGGATGATAAGCGGAGACGGACCTCCTTCGTTAAGAAGTTGAAAACCAATCATGTGTGCATATTGGATAAAGATGACTCCTTAATGTGGATTCACTCACCTTTTGGGGTTTATTCTCCTAAAGTAGAATAGAAACACTTTGATCTCTGAAGAGGCTCAAGGAGATCCTGAGTGGTGGTGGTAGGCTTGGCAGGCTATTTGGAAGTTTCAATGCCCCACACAATCTAAAATCTTCTTCTGCATAACAAAGCCTTGATGTGGGATATTCTCCAGAAGAGGATCAAATCCGGAGTGGTGGTGGCATGTTGAATAGAAGTTTTAATGCCCCCTAAAATCTAAAATCTTCATGTGGTTCCTTTTGCGTAACAAATCTTTGACATAGGATATTCTCTAGGCGTAGAGGTGAACATTGTTGCAAAATTTTTATTCTTCTACCCTTGTTGGAAGAGACAAGGCCACTAAGTGCTCAATTAGATTAGGTCTCTTTTTCTCACATTTACAAAGAACATAACACTATTGCTAACTCGTTGTCAAAATACAATGTTCACATAGATGCGGGAAGTTGGTACACCACTGAGGAGGTAGATGGTGTGGTCTAAGGTTTTTACTATCCTCCTTTCCACGAAATGCACATTTAACTTGGTGAATCTCATCTTGGCTAGTAGGATGTATTATGTTTGCATTGCTTACTAACTTAGCAAATTGCTAAGTCATACCAAAATGGGAAATCATTTAACATCAAATTTTTCATGTATAAAAAGTGATCATGATGCATCGTATGGTTGATATTTAATCCCAATTCTATGTTACTCTTATCTTTACAGGGGTTGGGTGTTTGATGTCACCGCTGCTATCGCTGACAAGTTACATAAAACACTAGAAAGATACTAAACAAAAGCAAATTAATGACTATTTAAAATATGCATTGTTCATCATTTGAAATGTGTATCATACATCCAACACATGTAAAAATATTCCACATACATCACTGAACAAGTCACTAACAATCATAAGAATTGCAACACATAATAAAATATAAATTTAGAAAATTTTATTTTATTTTTTAAAATGTAAATTAAAAATACAATATTGAATATACATTTAAGAAATGTTCTAAAAATTTCTTATATACACTTTAAACATATCTATAAATTTTTAAAACAAATTTCAAAACACAAGAAACGAAAAACAGATACCATGAATTTAATTATTTTTGCAAGTATAGACAATGGTTTGCAAAGATGGATTCCATGACCAGCATTGGGAGCACATACCGTGTCCATCACGTATGATGCCATGTGAAACTCGATTTCCTAACATTTCGAAGTTTCTTGAAACTTTCTAATAACCATGTTCAAATTAGCTGAAATTATGTCTGCACAATTGAGGATCGAACCATTAAGTGACACCCAATGCTCTTGCACACTTCCCATTTAGTACACTCATTGACATCGAAAATTTGCTATTTGCTGCTTGAGATGAAATAGTAGGGTAGGAGTCACTTGGGTGTTTTCGAAAAAATATTTTCATCTGGGTACCAATCTCTATATTTTCAGTGGGATTCTTCTTTCTCGGAAAATTTCTCAACCAATATTCGATTTAGCAATACACGGGCCAATAAGTCATGTAAATGGTGTATATAGCACTAAGTGTGTTAGCTAATAGGTATCTTTGTATCTCAATATATTTGTTTATAAGAGACATGGCATCAATGATCAAATTTGATGAAGGGCATATACTCATGCCATCCTTTTATGAGATTCCACAAATTTGAACATCGAGAAGGGTATATATTCATGCCACTTTTCCATGAAATTCTAAAGTCATAAATTATTAATAAATATAACAATTAAATGATAATTAATAAATAATTATTAATAATGAAAAGACATAGCTATTGGTTATGGACACTCTTGCGTGGGTATATAAGCAAGCCCTCACTTCTCAATTGTGATCATCATATTTTTTCTCATTATTCAGTACATATATTATTTCAATTCTGTAGCTTATGGTTGTTTCTTAACATTGGTATTAGAGCGAACTCGTACCTGGTCCGTTGCCATCATCAATTCGTACGCTGCAAGTCCACATCCTCAACCATTCATTGCCATCCTCCATTCACTACATTGCACTTCCTAGTTCCTACATCCTCCCTCACCGTAGCCCCCTCGCAAATAACCTACCTGACTTCCCCTCGACCACATTCCCCCTCGACCACCCTCATCCCATTTCTCCCCGACCACCCTCGTCCCATTCCCCCGACCACACCCCCTATCCTCCCAATTCCATCTGCAACCCACTACTCCCTCATCCCTCACCCCATCCCCCTTGTGACCTGTCCTCCACTCCCAAAACTCCCTCATACCTCGTCCCCCACGACCTATCCTCCGTGACCCACTACACAATACCCTCTTGTCCCCCACCCACCAGACACTTGGTCCACCCTATCCTCACACCCTCGATGACACACGTAACTTCTGCTACTACCGTCGACCCCCTATCCACTACCCCAACCACACCACTCGACAACCGCTCTAACATACTCTACCCCGTCCTCAC
>ML778996.1:409182-420923 GCA_009831015.1 Picea engelmannii
TATACAATAATTGATTTGAGTGTCACAACCCTCTTTCTCCATTTAAAAACCTGCAAAATAGAAAAAAAAATCTCTTTTGGGCTCTTTGACACCTATTGTTCACTTGCCTCTTGAGGTTGGACTCTTCCTTATGAGATGTGTTGAAGCTTAGCTCATTAAGATGTCACCCAAACTTAAGAGGTAAGTGAACATGAGTGGATTGTGGTCAAAGAGCCCAAAAGAGAGTTTCTTTCCTATTTTGTAGGTATTTAAAGGGAGTAAGAGGGTTGCGACACTCAGATCAATTATTGTATCTTTTTTAGTCTCTCCAGATAATTTTGACATAGTGTTTAGGATACAATCCCTTAGTTTTCCCTATCATTTTATCATGTGGAACTATTTTCCTAGCATCTAGGTGCTTCCCCCTATGATCCCTTACTTTTCCCTAGCATTCTATCTCGTGGAACTATTTTCCTACCAAATGGGTGCTTCGCGCCCCTCCCCCCCACCCAACCAACAAGAAGAAACTCTAACTAATTACACTATATTTATAGTCCATTGAGGGGAAGGAATTTCTTGAATTATTATTTAACATTACATTTTTCCATGGAGATACAAGTGTCCTAAGTGTCCCATTCATATCACATGCCAAAGAAGTGTCACTTTCCAATTTAAAAAATGCCATTTCCAAATATCATAAAGGTATGACTCACAATATCTCTTTCTTTGAAATTTATAAAAAGGTGTTCTTTTATCAAAATAATATTTCCTTGTCCATATCATTTAATTTATCAATTTTACTCATCATATTTCCCCCTAAGGTTCCCAAGGTTAGCTTCCTGGTAAATGCCATATAAATCATGGAGGTGGACATTGATTCACTTCTACTAATATTACACATGAGTGAGAATGTCATTTTAGGAGTCACATGCACCCACCTAGGAGCACTCTTGACTCAAATCCTTCAACAATGGCATGCATTTTCCAAAGAATATTTATTTGTATAATTAGGTGACTCCCATCATTTGACCATCTTAGTGTGAGACTCAATGTAACTAAGTAACTTGCATGAAAACTCCACAAGCATTAGTGTTAGTTGAAACAATATAGAAAATAATATGACCAATTGAACCCTTTAGGGTACTCAATATTGCACAATGCATACTTGTGCAGTAAGCACCACATATACACATTATGTACCACCTATGCTACACATACCACATAATAAATAGTTGCACCATAAGTGCCATACATACCAAATTGCACTACATGTGCCACAAGGACTGTATACATGATACATGTGCCATTAACACAGTATGTCATTGTGCCACCTACATGTCATGAAGTAACATGAGGAATCTAAGTCACCTCCTATCATGCAACATCCAATCGACATGGTTACAAAGGTGACGAGTCTTCTTATTATTGATTTTAGACCGATATGGATGACTAACAACACAAACTAGGATGAAAATGCATCCATGTATACAACAAAATGAACAAGAAAGTGGGGCACTACAACAAGTTTTGACTAGAAACCACGGGTTTGGAGGCTCGTATCGCATGTATTTTCTTAAAAAAACATGCTTTTTTCTGTTGACCATGACACAATGATGTTCTTAAAAAGGTTGGGGTGGTCACTAAGATTGGAAAAAGGTTGTGACATAATTGTTCATCAACATTTTCAAATGCATAAATATTTCAAGCCATAACAAGGTTGTATAAGTATCTACAAACTTCAAAATGGGAGCCTCATGGGAGTAAGGTGTTGGAAATATGGATTCCAAATGATGGTTTGCAAGACACAAATTCATGTGTCATTGGTGATGTTGATGTGATTTTCAAATTGAGACTAAAGATAGTGGAAAGATGGCACGATGAGATTAATTTTCTTAAATTATTCTCCATATCTCTTGGTGTATCCAACCATCTACAAATGGAAGACTATTACTATTTGTGGTGAGAGTGGACAAGAAATACCAATCGTTGCACATTGAAACTAAAATATTGTTTGGTTGGAAGCATATTAATTATTCAACATCTCATTATTAATTATTGATTCATGATTAATAATTTATTAATTATTAATTATTAATACATTACCAATGAAATATGATTTTTTTTTCCAAAGAAAAAAAAGCATACTTTTATTCTAGTAGAAATAAAATACATTCATTTGGTGCATAAGCACAATCTATCAAGTCCTCCAACAATTGTGAGAACCACATCATCATCATCCTCCTAACCAGAATGAGGAGGATTAAGTATAGATTGGAACCCAAAATTTCAAAAATAGTCCATCATTGTCCACAAAGTGTCATAGATTATGACTGACATAGTACATTGACTTCAATTCAAAAACAAAACTGTCTTCATGATTTCTTCGACATCAAAGTAAAAATATTGATTATTAATAAAAAAATTATGTAATGATAGCTAACTAACTGTCGAAACATGTCCATCTCTATATTCTTGAATGAATATAATATTTTCATGTAGTTGAACACCATCTTTGGAGAGATTGCCTGCAATCTGATTCAATTCCTTGTAGATATGACTAAACTGGATGTGTAAGAATAATCTAGTTTAATGTCTTTGATCTTATTAACCAATGGATGAAGGGAGAGATTGTGCAGATGGACATCATCATTAATAGTGGTAATAAGCATACCTAAGTCTCCAAAAACCTAGAATTCCTCCAAACCACGAGTTGAGCAAACTTGATTAACAATATTAGAGACATGAATTCACTATAATTATTAGTACCTTGATAGATGTTAGCAATTAGATGAAAGTAGTGAGTGTTATTGCACAAACTGTAGGTTGGGAAAATCTCGACCCAATCCATGGGATGGTGATAACTGTGGGAGAGTTTACCCTCTGTCACCTCAAATAAACCATCCCCTCACTTTAGTGAAGGAGAAATCCAACCCAAGGGGGGAATCCTAGGTGACCCTAGGGGAAATGAGATGGAAAGTGAGATTGTGGATATGATGCCCATATAGGTCAAGATACTAAGTGGAAGATGGCTTGTAAATGAGTCTTAGGAGTGTTCGATAGTTTCCAAGAATCTTGAGTACCTACAAAAGATAATTGTACTTGCCTAAGACACAAGAAGAGACGAGTATAAAAGCTTAAGGTTAAGTGGACAAGCAAGTTAAGCTTGTTGTCCCTGTTTGCAATATTTAATAGAGATATATATATCAACAAGTAAATGATTGTTAAATCTGCTAAACAAGATGTTAAATGTCAGGTAAATGATGCAAGAGATAAGCTAGCAATCACTAGTATAACTCAAGTATGAAAGCATAAGAATTTAGCAACATTTAAAGGTTGTTTGATATAAGTATTGAAAATATATTTCTGCAGCCTTATGGATGTAGCAAACAAGTTTTACTACAGAAAAATCCAACCATCGAAACTTGCAAGTAAACCACCCAAAAGAAGCACAATGCCTAGTATATTAACTTGGCATCTTTCTAGCAAGATCTGATGGTTAGAACGTGAGAAAAATTAAAAGTTATGAAGTGTTTTGTTGCAGACCTAATGGCTGTAGCTTAAAGCTATTACAGAAACAATAAATACTTGGATAAACAAGACGCCCTAGTGGCCTTGACAAGCTTTTAACATGTAGAAAAGATTCCAACTTGAACAATTCCAATATCTCATAATTCTACATATCCCAATGCAATGATTTTATTTCTCCAATGCAAGAGATTAGTGCTTTTAACTATTGGGTTATGGAGACTTTAAAATGAAATATCTAGTTGTGATGCTTCCTTGGGGGTGTAAGCCCTTTGACTCCCCAAGGAAAACAAAACTAGCTAGGGAAAAAACTAGGAGCGTGTAAACCCTTTTACTTCTCCTAGTATTCCCTTATGCAACAAATTATTCCAAAACAATTATGACAGGATTAGTGGGGTTGTATGCCCTTATACTCCCCAAAATATTATCAAATTAACCTTGTAACCAAGAAAAGAAACAATAAAAAGAGAGATTCCTTACGTAGTCCAAGCATTAACAAGATAAACTCCTTTTAACCAAGAAAATCCACCACAAAAGAAAAAAAATTGTCTCCAAGAAAGAAAGCGCCTTGATTCTTCATCAAATAGCCAAAGAAAACCATAGCAAGAGATAGTAGCAAGAGAGATAGACAAAATTTCCCAAGTAGGGAGCAAATTTCAGCCAAGTATCCTCTCCAAGATGAGAGAGTTATGATAAAATGACAAGAGTTTGATCTCTATTTATACAAAGCCTGTTAAAAGTGTTTGCCCACTTAATTTTAGGGTAAAGCACAAAGTAAGGGGTCAAAAACCCTTACTTTTCCCCTTTACATTACAAAATTCAAATTTAACTTTAAAAATGTACATAAGAAACCCTAAAGTGACGTCATCCCTCTTCTAGGGTGACGTTTTGACACCTTTTGCAAGTCATTGGAGTTGAGGATGGAAGTCGTTGGGCCTTCTCGGGCCTCCCTCACATGCGCTAGAATTTCTTCCTTCAAGCCAACTTTCTCCCATCAAAATGTGCGAAGTGTGCTTCACCACCAACACCCTAGCCCTAGGGTGACGTGAAGCTTCTCAAGTGTGATGTTTTGGCATCAAGAGAAAAACGTTAGGCTAGAAAAGGTCTAGGATAGATCTTATAAGGTGTCTCTTAGGCCTTCAAAGGATACTATCATCATCCGGTGTGTTGGCCATGGTATCCATCATGTGGGATTCAAGCCCCAAGGAAGCCCAAGCTAGGCTTGTTCTTCCAAAACTGTCCACCAACTAGGTCCTACAAAGACAATGAATATGCCCTCCAAGTATCAAGTAAAATGTAACATGCTAAGTAAATCAAGTCAATAAAAGAGCCATATAAGCAAGTACATCAAAACCACCTCATCAAGATAAACAAGTGCTCAAAGACCCTATGCAATTTTCCAAGTTTAGGTATGGGAGGGTTGACAAGGTGACCTATTGGGTGAATCATACCTCAAGTTTAGGAGTGTTTCCCAAGTGGACCCCTCTCAAGGTCATATGGATGAAGTCAATACTTTTTGGCATGGGTTTCATGACATACAAGGGATCATAGTGTCTCAATTGTGGGTGCCTTTGTAGAGGGTGTGTTGCACCTTCGTTTTCAATGCATCCTTTTTCCAAACCCATTTATTTCCTTTTGTTCTTTTAAGATGTTTCCAGGTTGAAGCCAAGGTGGGGATTCTACCTAAGCATGAAAAACATTGCCCACACATGCTCCACTTTGGTTGGAATTTTGTATTAGTTACTTTTCATGGGTCCCATCAGTTTATTATGAGAGACATTTCATTGTCCTTGGGATCCCTAGGCGAGCATATAGAAGGTTCATGATCGATTCTTATCTTTTGCTAGCTATAAGCCTCTAGGCCTTCAACCCCTTCTTCCCATGAAATGAGGGACAATCCCTTCTTGGGTCAGTACACTCGGAAATCCCAAAAGGTAAGGAGATGAGTGGGTGAAATGTGGAAAGTGACAAGTATGGTCGGGAATGGAACGATGAATCATCAAAAGGAACTCCCAATAGGAAACCTATCCCTAAGGGTGACCACTTAGTATGGAGCAATGTCAACCATCAAGGTGAAACAAGGCAAAGAGCATAATTTCCAAGCATACATTACATAATCAAAAGTAGTTTAAAATACAACAAACTCAAATGCCTCAAATATTGAAATGACACTCACCATAATACTTGGCTTGTACCTAATGGAGCAAGACCCAATTTCTTCTGGAATCAAGCTGATGTGATGGATACCCTCATGATGAACCTGAGATCTATGGTGGTGAAACAGACCTCTATCTGTGCAAGTGGACATTGCTGGTCAAGTTATCTCTCAGTACTCCATGTCTGCAACTTGAGGGCCTTGAGACATCATCTCCTTAGTTATCCTTAGGAATTAGGGATAACATCTGGCTCTTACTTGGGGACATGTACTCACCGTAGAGTGCATGATAAACACAACATATCCTGGTGGACCCGTGCCTACAATGAGACATAAAACTATTAAATTTAGGTTGGTTCTATCACACTTCATCTATATATATCAAATCTCAAAATAAAAACTAATCTAGAAAGAAAATTTTGCTTTTTTTTCAAAAAATTCTAAACTAAACATGTAATATGATGAAAGAAAAATGCAAGTAGAGAAAAATGAAAAATTAAATGCAACTAAACTACCATGAGAAATCAAGATGAAAATGAAAGGAAGCAAGATGACCTACCTACTTAATTGGGGCCCTGAAGATTAGGTCCTGAAATGTCAGGTGAAGTCATACAACCAATGCAACCAACTGATCATCTCATCACGCTATCTCCCCCTGTGCTTAATCATGTAGTACAACAAAGATAATTAAAGCACAAAATATTCATACGCATAAGTAAGCATGTAATTAATCATAGAAAGAAACTCATGGAGATGGGTGGGAAGGAAAAAATCCTACTAGAGAGAATGGCCACAAGCCCGATAAATCCATCTCTGAATCGAGCTACCACATATAGACAATAGATCATATTCATATTCACTTAGAAAATCACTGCTCCCTAAAGGCTGAGAAAAGATAAGACATCCCAATAAAACCTTATGATTCCTTGGAGAAGAGGAAACAAGATAAGGGATGACCTCAAGTCCTAAGAATGACTCTTTTCCCACATCCAAAATACGTTTCTTCTTCATCCGCAAACCTTTCTGAAGGGCCCCAATATGAAAACACTGCTACTATGTGATATGATTCTTTGACTGATATGGAATGGCCACGTGTTGGTATCCATCTAAATCTGGGGGAGAAGGTGGCAGAAAGTTTTCATAGAAAAACTTTGTATCCCCAAAAGGATATGCATCACAACTCCCAAAGGATAACTAAAGATCTCCTTGAGTATGTTGCGACAAGTCATCTTCAAAAGGAATGAACGAATCTGTAACCATATCATCATCAACCTGCCAAACATCAAAATCATATACACATGAAAATAAGTCCTCTGAAGATGAAAAATAAAACTCTCTTGCTCGAGTGTTACTTTCAATGTCGTAAATGAGATCTCTATAAAAAATGAAACAACTCACATCCCATCTACGTCTCCCAACATGTATGAAATCATCAATATGTTGATCAACCACATTAGAGAGGTTCTCCACCACATCATCTGCATCATCGAGGCTAATCATTTCTTTATCTTCATGTGTAGGAAAAAGGTAAGGTAGGAAAACTTCATCTTCATCAAGTGGGAGAAAGGATACCAATGTCTCATCTTGCTCATCCATATGTTGTACTTCCTTAGGGTCTTCTTCTTCTTGGCAACTTCCTTCATGGATTTGTTCTTCTAGCACATCTTCTGCAGTGGATGGATGATACTCTTCTTCAGTTTCACATTCCTCACTTGTTTCTTTATCATCTACCTGAAATGCTTCTCTGTAAAGAGCATCTTTGATCTCTTGGAAAGTATCTTGCAAATTCTGAGTAGCTGGCCGACAATGCCTGAGAAATTATTCAATGAGATTTGTAGAAGACCAGATACTTTTTGGATCACACGAGTGTGAAAGCCAATTCCTTTGACTTGATTCCAGAGGGATACACAAATTTTCATCAGCACATCTTCTTGTAGCACATTTAATCTTGAATCATACTTCATATAATTCATGACATGAGCGACTGCTAGATTTGGGTCACCACTGAACTTGGGGAAACTTTCCCTCCACTCTATAGAGAAATGATTTGGATATCCAGGAATATACTAAACATCAAAAGAAGGATACAACTTATGGAATTCCCATGGTATGTTCTGTGATGCCATGGTTCCATTACTTAGGGTAATACCTCAATGGAGTTGCCAGATGGACTTTATGAAAATCTCACCAAAAATGGAAAAAATGAAATTCCCTCAAATGGATTCATCAGGAAAGCTTATGGGAAAATGCTTTGGGATCAAAGATTTCCAAAGTGTCGTTAGGGCACAAAAGAGGATTCAAAATCCTCCCCCGACAATGGTGCCAAAATGTTATCGTAATGAAACTGTAGGTTGGAAAAATCCTGACCCAATCCATTGGATGGTGATAACAATGGGAGCATTTACCCACTGCTACCTCAGATAAACCCTCCCCTCACTTTAGTAAAGGAGAAATCCAAGACAAGGGGGGAATCCTGGGTGACCCTAGGGGGAAATGAGATCGAAAATGAGACTATGGATATGATGCACCTATAGGTCAAGATACTAAGTGGAATATGGCTTGGAAATGAGTCTCAGGAGTGGTCAATGGTTTATAAGAAGCTTGAGTACCCGCAGAAGATGATTGTACCTACTCGAGACACAAGAAGAGATGAGTATACAAGCTTAAGGTTTAGTGGACAAGAAAGTTAAGCTTGTTGTACCTATTTGCAAAAATCAACAAAGATATATATCAACAAGTAAATGATTGTTAAATTTGCTAAACAAGATGTTAAAAGTCAGGTAAATGATGCAAGAGATATGCTAGCAATCATTAGTATAACTCAAGTATGAAAGCATAAGACTTTAGCAACATTTCAAGGTTGTTTGATATAATTATTGAAGAGATATTTTTGCAACCTTATGTCTGTAACAAACAAGTTACAAAAAAATACAACTACCAAAACTTGCAAGTAAACAACCACAAAGAAGCACAATGACTAGTATATTAAATTGGCATCTTTCTAGCAAGATTTGACGGTTAGAACGTGAGGAAAATTAAAAGTTATGAAGTGTTTTTCTGCAGCCCTAATGACTGTAGCTTAAATCTATCACAACAAGAATAAATACTTGGAGAAACAAGACTCCCTAGCGGCCTTGACAAGCTTTTAGCATGCATAAAATATTCCAACTTGAACAATTCTAATATCTTGTAATTCTACGTATCCCAATGCAATGATTTTATTTCTCCAATGCAAGAGATTAGTGCCTTTAACTATTGGGTTATAGAGTCTTTAAAATGAAATAAATAGTTGTGCTACTTCCTTGGGGGTGTAATCCCTTTTACTCCCCAAGGCAAGCAAAGCTAGCTAGGGAAAAACCTAAGAGGGCGTAAACCCTTTTACTTCTCCTAGTATTCCAAAATGAAACAAATTATTCCAAGACAATTATCATGGGATTAGTGGGGTTGTATTCCCTTATACTCCCCAAAATCTTATCAAATTAACCTTGTAACCAATAAAATAAGCAATAACAAGAGAGATTCCTTACCTAGTCCAAGCATTAACAAGATAAACTTCTTTTAACCAAGAAAATCCACCACAAAAGAAAGAAATAGTCTCCAAGAAAGATAGCGCCTTACTTCTTCATCCAATAGCCAAAGAAAACCATAGCAAGAGATAGTAGCAAGAGAGGTAGACAAAATTTCCCAAGTAGGGCGCAAATTTCAGCCAAGTATCCTCTCCAAGATAGGAGTGTTATGATAAAATGACAAGAGTTTGATCTCTATTTATACAAATCCTACTAAAAATGTTTTTCCACTTTATTTTAGGGTAAAACACAAAGTAAGGGGTCAACAACCCTTACTTTTCCCCTTTACATTACAAAATTCAAATTTAACTTTAAAAATGCACATAAGAAACCCTAAAGTCGCTTCATCCCTCTTCTAGGGTGACGTTTTGACACCTTTTGCAAGTTGTTGGAGTTGAGGATGGAAGTTGTTGGGCCTTATAGGGACTCCCTCTCATGTGCTAGGGTTTCTTCCATCAATCCAAACCTTCTCCCATCAAAATGTGCCAAGTGTCCTTCACCACCAACACCCTAGCCCTAGGGTGACGTCGAGCTTCTCAAGTGTGAAGTTTTGGCCTCAAGAGAAAAAAATGGGTTGGAAAAGGGCTATGATATATCCTCCAAGGTGTTTCTCAAGCCTCCAAATGCTATTATCATTGTTCAATGTGTGGGCCATGGTATCCATCACATGGGATTCAAGCCCCAAGGAAGCCCATGCTAGGATTTTTCTTCCAAAACTATCCACCAACTAGGTCCTGCAAAGATAATGAATATTCCCTTCAAGGATATCAAGTAAAATGCATCATGATAAGTAAATAAAGTCAATAAAGGATCCATCTAAGCAAGTACATCAAAACCACCTCATCAAAATAAACAAGTGCTCAAAGACCCTATGCGACTTGCCAAGTTTAGGTATGGGAGGGTTGACAAAATGACCTATTGGGTAAATCGTACCTCCATTTTAGGATTGTTTCCCAAGTGGAACCCTCTCTAGGTCATGTGGATGAAGTGACATGGATGGGGGAAAGAATTTTGGGCATGGGGTTCATGACATACAAGGGATCATAGTGTCTCATTTATGGGTTCCTTTGTAAAGGGTGTGTTGCACCTTTGTTTTCAATGCATCCTTTTTTCAAACCCTTTTATTGCCTTTTGTTATTTTAAGATTTTTCTAGGTTGATGCCAAGGTGGGGCTTCTACCTAAGCATGAAAAACATTTCACACACATGCTCCACTTTGGTTGGCATTTTGTATTAGTTATTGTACATGGGTCCCATCAGTTTATTATGAGAGACATTTCATTGTCCTCGGGATCCTTGGGAGAGCATATAGAAGGTTCATGATCGACTCTTATATTTTACTAGCTACAAGCCTCTGGGCCTTCAGCCCCTTCTTCCCATGAAATGAGGGACAATCCCTTCTTGGGTCAGTACACCTGAAAATCCCAAAAGGTAAGGAGATGAGCCGGTGAAATGTGGAAAGTGACTAGTATGGTCGGTAATGGAATGATGACTCATCAAAAGGACCTCCCAGTAGGAAACCTATCCCTAAGGGTGACCACTTGCTAGGGCCCAATGTCAACCACCAAGGTGAGACAAGGCAAAGAGCATAATTTCCAAGCATACATTACATAATCAAAAGTAGTTTAAAATGAAAAAAAATCCAATGCCTCAAATATTGAAATGACACTCACCATAATACCTGGCTTGTACCTCATGGAGCAAGGCCCAATGTCTTCCGGAAGCAAGATGATGTGTTGGATACCCTCATGATGAACCTAAGATCTGTGGTGGTGAAGTGGGCCTCTATCTGTGCAAGTGGACATTGTTGGTCAAGTTTTCTCTCAGTACTCCAAGTTTTCAACCTGAGGGCCTCAAAACATCATCTCCTTAGTTATCCCTATGAATTAGGGATAACAGTGAGAATCACTAAGGAATGTAACAACACTACAACTACAAATCCTATTGGAACATGCACCATCAAAAAATCACCAAGGGAGTGATTTGTCCACCTCTAGGGCCCCAACCACCCGAGGAGGCCATTGTATATTGTTGTCTTAAAAAAACTAAGTAATCCCAGGATCTATATTTCTATTTGAAATGATAGGATCAGTTTTTCATCGAAGATGACTGCATTCCGAGCTACCCATATGCCCCAAATTGTTAAGAAGGGGGAGGCTCTAAAATCCTTCAAATAAGGATTTTGGAACGATATCAGAAGACAACCCTCCAAATTTTCCTTCATCCACAAATTTCCTAACCCCAAAGAACCTTCAAGTTCCTTCCAGATCCATTTGGAGTACGCACATGAAAGAAACGTAATGTACCCATTACCAACAAAAACAATTTTTCTTTGAAACCAACTATAAAATACTCACCTGCTAAATACAAATTAATATACCCTATGTAAAATATAATTTAACTTAGGGCAACAAGCACACACAA
This sequence comes from Picea engelmannii, assembly GCA_009831015.1. Lineage (NCBI taxonomy): Eukaryota > Viridiplantae > Streptophyta > Pinopsida > Pinales > Pinaceae > Picea > Picea engelmannii. The sequence continues at coordinate 420,831 of ML778996.1, forward strand.
GTAACATGCATCTAATAGCATATACAAAACCTTGAATGCATTCTGTTTACACATACTCAACAACATTCAAATTAAACATATATACATAGTGGA
>ML778996.1:442798-469744 GCA_009831015.1 Picea engelmannii
TGTGAATAACAGGGACAGGAGCTTGTGGAGAGCACGCGTCTCTTCCAGCTGGCATGGCCTTTTGACGCAAGCAACCACGACATTCTGGTGATTTTTTGGGTTCGGCGGGGCCGGGGAGTAGATTGAGCGGGTGGACGAACCCGCACCAAAAGACAACATTTTTATTCTTTTGACGTTAAAATTAACGGTGATTTTTTGACTCGTCAACATAGCGTAACGTTGATTTTGTCATTGTGCACTCACAAGTAATGAAGGTTCCAAATTTGTTGAAGATTCCAACTATCAAGTGTGTTACAATTTGAAAATTAGTACCTAACTTTTATAATGGGGTAATATCAGAATTCAACTCAACAATTTATGGGAAATTTGATTGCTTTTTTCTTGACAATTTGATTGATTTAAAATGGGTAATATTTTTGGGGCATTGTTTTACTATGCATGGAATTTGGAATTTGAATAGTTGTGGAATTTTGATCATGTATGAAATTTTTATAGAATTCATGTCAAATTTATTGTTGAAAAGAGGGTAATTTTGCTAAAAGATTAGTTTATTTCATGGAGCATCCACTCCAAATATTGGGACATAAAAAAACTAAACTAACACAATGATATCCATAAATTATTATAGATTATGGCATACTGTGGAATTTTGCATTCATTTATAATGTGGATGTTTATTTTATATGTAACATCGAGTTTGTTGCCAAATTGACATTGTTCTTGCTTAACTAAGATGATTTCATTATCTTCGTTGTAGGCAATCGATAAGGATTTGACCATGCTTAGTAGTTGGTATAGCTTCACCACGCTCATGGACCAACACAACTATGAAAATCAACAATGCCACAAACCATTGAACATTTGTGCCAACTGCAAAATATGGACAAAATATTGGGTACTACCACCAACCCATGTTTGACACACTCCTTGGCACACCACAATATCATTTCAAACATGTAGCACACATTTCGAGCAATTCCCTACCCATGAAGCCACCCCATATGCCTCACATCCATCGTCATGTTGATTATCATTAATGTGATCACCTCATATATAAGCTTAGCCCCTCTTATGCCCCAATTGATTCAAAATGGATCAATATACAATTAGTCACCCCTTGGTGCTTTATGATGAGTGGGGAAATAAGAGTTAATGCCTTGTGAGGGCCATTTTCAGGGCCATCTTGAATTTTATTTAGAGGGGTCAAAAACTGAAAATTGTTAGTTTTGGACTTACAACAACGTTTTTTGGGGTCAAAAGTTGAGGAATGGGAAAATCCCTATTGTTTTATTTGTTGAGAGATTTCCAACAAGCTAAAGAAGTCTGAAAATGAAGTTCGCTAGACAAAGTTATTCTCTTGAAACTTTGATTGTTGCTCTACTCACCTCAACGCCATGTGGAAGCCATGTCATTTGTACATGTGGAAATAGAAACATAAGGTTTTCCAAGAAGATTCCATAACAATCAAGACAATGAAAAGACCCTAACCCCAACCCTACAAAGAAAAGGGTGAAGTTAAAACTCCAAACCACTAGGGAAGAAAGGGTTCAACGCCTGTGGTAGCGAATTTTTTTCCATAGTAAAGAAACTTCAAGAGGAGTGAGAGAAAACTACGTAGAGCAAAGTAAAAAGGGATTATCAGTAGAACTTAGTAGTAGGGCACATTGTCCATTAGCTCTATAATGAGTTAACTTTCTCTGTATTGTGCATTGTAATTTATAATAATAATAATAAGAGAAAGACACGATGCTTCATCTTTGGTTGAAGTTTTTCCCTCATGGGTTTCTCTAGGGTAGATCTTTTGTTCATGGTTTTCTGTGGTGTGATTTTAGTATCGTAATCATGTTCTTATTTCTCAGTGTATTCTAAGAACGTGAGTGGTATGCTTTAATATTACTAATCCTAGCCACAAGTAAATAATTGTGCAATAAAGTATAGTCTCATTGTATTTGTAATAACAATTCAAATAGTATTAAGATTTGTGATGATTATTTGTCTAATGGAATATCCAAAAGGAAGTTTATAGATCATGGTGTCAGACATGTGTTCTTTAGGAGTCTTTGTGGAATAAGTCATTGTAGGTGTTCATTGGACTAATTCTAAAGTAGGGGGAGCACCAGGCCCAACGGATCCAAAGAAGGAGGGTGATGAATCACCATCAAGCTTCATGTATGGTTGATTAACATGATAATTTATCATATGATGAATTGGAGGCAAGCTTACTGAATTTGGAAAAACAAGTCGTCAACATTTCCAAGGGTATGGAAATATTGATGACAACACTATAGAGCAAGTCCATACCCTTTTGGTGGCAATCTAGCTTTAATGAAAACCTTGAAGAAAAGAAAAATATAAACAAAGGAGATGTAGAGAAATAAACATGAGCTCCAGTAACACATCTTCTCAATGTTTATTCAAAGTGGAAGTAAAAGTGGATATCAAGCCCTATGAATGTTAGGTTCATGTTGTTGAGTTAAATCATTGCAATCATTGGATGCAACAAATATAAGTTTATTTTAGTGTCCATAATGTAAGCAAAGCGAGAAGATAACATTTATTCGATTGAAGTTAGAGGGTCATGCCCAAACTTGTTGGGAAATCTATATGAAGACACTTAGACTAGAGAACAATCTAGACTAAGTTCAAATACCACCTTACATCGTAGGTTTACCCCAGAGGACCAAAGGATTCATTAGCACTACTACCAATAGAGACAAACATAGAGTGTATAAGTGTACACTATTGAAATTAGAAAACAAGCCATTTAGTTGAGAATCCCTTCCAAGAATTTGGATGGAGTCATCATGTATTTGGGTGGACGACACAATGACTTAAGGAGGAAAGTAATGCTCGTCAAACCCAAGATCGTTGATGAAGATTTTGTATAAGAATTATTCCTTAAGATGGACAATAAGAAGGGGCAACAAAGTGGTTCAATACATGTAGACCAACATGGCTCTCCCAAGGAACAAGGAAAGAAGAAGTGGAAACTTAAAAGGAAATAATACCATCCCCATTGTGCATAAATGCAAGGATCCAAGTAAGCACTGTGATCATTGTAGTATAGATGGTCATGCCAAACAAATGTTGGAAGCTACATCATGAATTTTATCTAAGGAACCATAATGAGGAGCCAAAGAAGAACACTCTAGGCATGGACTCAAGGAATCAAAAGAAAACAACTCATAGGTAGAAGAAAAGGTTTCTTGTACCACAATGCATAAAAAAGGTAAAAATGAGCAACCTTGAACACAATGAAGAGGGGAGATGACAAAACTCTTCCACATTAAGATATATCTTGGAAGACAAAGGTGGATTCTCTATTTGAGTCTAGTTTAAAAGCTAACCTCATCATAGAGGACTTGGTAAGCAAGCTTGGATTGGAAGTACATGACCATCCTATCACATCCCCATTGTAATGGGTGAACAAGGATGCAGTGTTGAGAGTTAGCAAATAATGCAAAATTAGATTTACTATTAATGCAAATTGAATAGTTGAAGTGGAGGTAGATGTGGTTCCTTTTGATGTATGTGGTATAGTGTTTGGAAGCCCCTACATGTACATGAGTGATACTATATTCATGCAAATATAAAACCAACATTGCTTGATCAAGGATGGAAAATCCTTCATCATCAATTCACACTAAGGTAAGTCCAAGATCTCTTTTGTTAATGCCAATCAAGAAAAGAAGTTGANCTACATGTACATGAGTGATACTATATTCATGCAAATATAAAACCAACATTGCTTGATCAAGGATGGAAAATCCTTCATCATCAATTCACACTAAGGTAAGTCCAAGATCTCTTTTGTTAATGCCAATCAAGAAAAGAAGTTGATCGGATCAAGCAAAGATGTTGGTTGCTCAAACAAGAAATTTATAACTCAATAAAAGAAATGTATCTCTATAGGGGAGGGATGCACAATAGAGTTGAAACACCAAGTGGATGAGCTTTTGCAATATTTTAGAGAAATGTTACAAGGACTCAAAGCATTTCCACCCATGAGGGAAGTGGGTTGTGAGCTACAATTGTTGCATGACTCTTCTAATCAAACATAACTATATATACAATCTATATTGGAGACATAAGAAGTGAAGAAGTAGTTGCAAAAATTGTTGGAGCACTAAGTCATAAGACCAAGTATTTCACATTGTGGGTCTCCTATCATCATAATACCCAAGAAGGATGGAACTTAGAGGATCTTATGCACCAACTATATATCTTTTCAACAAGATTGTCGTTAAGAATTGGTACCCATTATCAAGGATTAGTGACTTGTTGAACCAACTATAACATGCAAAATACTTCACCAAACTGGAACTCAAATTGAGATACCACCAAGTATGATTAAAGGAATAAAATGCTTGAGAGAGCGTCTTCAAGACAATGCAATATGTATATGAATGGTTGATAATGCATTTTGGTTTATGTAGTGCACTCACTACATTTATGTGATTGTTGAATGATGTATTTAATCCCTACTGAGATTCATTTGTATTAATGTGCTTGGATGAGTTATTAATTTTTATCTCTCATTGGGAAGAACATATATCATATTTTATGTAGGTGTTGGAGACACTAAAGAAACATAAGTTGTTGGAAAAAAATAAAAAATGTGATTTTTTTGAGCAAACCTTGGGGTACTTGGAGTATATGATTGGAAGAGGTTAACTTAAGATTGATCCTGTGAAGAAGGAGGCCATCATGAAATGACCAACTCCTAGTGATGTTACTGAAGTAAGGATCTTTTTGGGAGCAATGTGATACTTAGGAATATCTTAACATCAATTTTAGCTATAGTCGCACCACTTCATGCTATAACCACCAATGGCAAGAGTTTTCAATGGGGGAGAATTAGTGGAAGGAATTTGAAGAACTAAAATGCAAGTTCAGTCAATCACCAATCCTGAAATTTCCCAATTTGAAACAACCCTTCAATGTGGACATAAATACAAGTGAGTATGTTATAGGAGCAATCCTAATGTAAGGAGATGAGCTAATATGCTATCACTCTGAGTTGTTTTGTGAAGTAGTCATGAACTATCCCACATATGACAAGGAGATTTATGCTTTAGTGCATGGTTCCAAGAAGTGGAAACAATACCTATTTGTTATAGCCTTAATTTCCACCCTAAATGCCAAAAGGGAATCCATAAGAAGATAGAAGCCCAAGTACACATTTTTCTTAAGGTTCAACCCCTTTTTGGAGATCATTGCTAGACACATAGGGGACAACAAGTGATGATCATCGCTCCTCAACAGTGTTCAGCGAGTGATGACCCCTAAAACTTCTAGATTCGGGGAGTTATGAGGTGATAGGAGAGGGATGAGTTGTATCTTCATGGAAAGGGCCTAGGAAATCACATCATTCGAGTCTCTAGTGGTCTCTAGAAAATCTAGAAACTCTCCCAAGCCTCTTCCAAAGAGATATATAAAAAATAAATACTTGGGAAAGATGAAAGAAGAATGCAGAGTAATGTTATGCTGGCTAATTGCAGAGGTACCCATTCCATCTACCACAACCAAAAATTAGTGAAGCCTAGCCTGAACAAGGAGCTAAAGGAGGAGAAAGGAGAAAGGAGGTCAAGGGAGCATGCATCAACATTTAAGGTATGTCTTGATGTAATTTTATTATGATTATTAATAGATCATTTGGTTCCCCCCCCTATAAATGTTTGTGATTGATGAACACATGTTTAGATATGATTCATGATATTGTAGATCTTATTAGAATCAAATTAGATCTATGATTGTAATCCCAGGTAGAGAGGTAGAGAAGGTTTTGCTTGTATTTTGTATGCAGGAAGCAGGTTGTGGAGCTTGGAGATGGAGTTTCAGGACTGCATAACCAAGACATATGAAGGACAACCTCCAAAGAAAGGTATGCAAATCATCACCACTCCTTAGGATATTCATGAATCTATGTGTTTGAATCTAGATCTAGGAAAACCATAAGAAGTCTAGCCCTATTTTTGTCTAGGATTACTAGGCTAATCCTAGGGAGATCTTGTTGATTATTCAATGAGATCCCTGTGAGATATTGTCCCATAACATAACTGGAGACCATACCGAGGACAAATTCTTCTCTAGTTTGAGTCTCTTGGCCAATCCTTCCCTCTGTTTGATTGTGTCTGTTGGTGATTCTTCCTTTAATTGATTTAGAGCCTAGATCCAGTAGATCTTATAGATTTGATACAAATATGGAAGATCTAGAACATATCCTTTTTTCCCAAATTTTTACAGATGATCATTGGTTGAATAATTGGGGTCTCGCGACGATCATCGTCGGACATTTCGCCCGTGTCCCGCGACGATTTGCGAAAACTATAGAATTGCATATCAAAACCCAAGCCTTTGATTTTAGGTTTGTCCTTTGATCAAGAGTGTTTTGTAGTGTTTTGTTATGAACTTGTTTGGTCTTTGTTTGATTGTTTTTTGTCACATAATTTGCTATGAGTTGGTGTTTTGAATGCTTGTGTGTGGATTGTTTTCATTTCTTGAATAAGGTCTCTTTTTGTCTTAGAGTTTAAGTGAAGTTGGGTATAGAACCAAACATATCTTAGAATATCTAGAAGTGTTTTTCATTGGTTGTTTTATTTTTTCTTGTATAACCATTGTTCATCACTATATATACCCTCCTAGGTGAGTTTTGGGTGTGATCTCTGTAGTCACATTGGAGTGGGATGATCCGACATCATTCCCAATATCCTACAACCCATTTTCTTGCTACTTGTTGTTGGTTTTCCTTTTTCATTTGTCTTTCTTTCTTAGATCAGGAATTGTTACATTTCAATTGGAAAAATATCAAAAAAACAAAAAGATTTGTTGCATGCTAGATTTTATTTTGAAGCATTAGTGAATAAGTGCATTAGGATCATGGTTTAGTTTTAGATCTAATTTGCTTGTTGGGTGCCTGGTGTGTGTGAGGTTTCATTTATGAAATTTGCAAATATGAAGGAAAATTCTCTTTCCATCCCATAGCTAGAGTTCATCATGTTAGTGCCACCATTTTTCTTTTCAGTTAGAGTCGATTTTAGTCAAGTTATGGTCTATGTGTCAAAGCATGTGAGGTCAGGTACCGAAAAAAAAAATGGTCGAAGTCAGTAAGTGGCCGGTTGGCCCTTGGAGTCGGGAAGGTATGTCAGAGTCAAAACATGTGTAAATAGTATGAGTCTATTCCCAAAGAGTCAGGTCCTGTCAAAAAGGAAGTTTTTACGTGCCCTGGGTCGAGGCAAGTTGTTTAATAGAAGTCGTGTCGGCAAGTGCAGTGACCATCATCAACTCATTATGGAGGTTGGAAGAATGAAAAATCACGACGTTCGTATTACGTATGCCCTGCAGCCCTTATCAACTGTACTTTACACATGTGGATGTGCTACAAAAGGCCTTTAGTTCATTTCAAAACATCCAATCGCCATGAATTCAATGTTCCCTGGCACGATTCCACCTCCCACCTGCTCTGTTATAAATTTTAGATGTTCTGCACGCATTTTATTCACCAATCGAGCTTGTGAACTGTTTTTAGTTCTTCTCGCAAGCCCAAGTTGATCAAGATCACTGCCTTGTGCCCGTGCCAAATCCATCGCGCGGTGGACAAATACGCGTTGCACCATGGAAACCACCCAAAGCATTAGGAAGGGCGCGCGAAGTGGCAAAAGCGTGGGGCCCGACTCCAAAACTTGACATTGATCAACGAAGATTTAGAGGTCAGAGCATATTTTGAACAGTTCGGGTGCATGGCCTTCTGCAGGGAAAACCAAGGATTCAATTTGAGACTAGCTGATCAATTCACACTCAGTTTCGACGGTTTCCATGCAGTAATTGTGTGTGTCACTATCAATGTAACAGAAGAAACTCTGTCGACCGTGAAAGAGATACCTCTGCATGACGAAATATGGTTCAAAGGCATGCCCTTGGATGCGCGATGCTATGAAGATTTCATCAAATGAGATTGTTTAGGTGGGAGAATCGAGATAGGCGTTCTGAGAAGATATTTGCAGGAACCTTTTCAGAAACTACTTGGAGTAATTAGGAGATATTTCACCTGTGAAGGAAGGTTCGACAGAATAAATTCGCATCACATTAGATTGTTGATACACTTCATAGGAAGAAGACCACTAAATCTACCCTTTTTCTTACATCAGAACCTCTGAGAGATGGTGTACGTCGCCCAGGCTGAAGCGGGTCAATCAAAAAGGAATCTCTCTCATGTCTCACTGATTAAATTGCTAGTAGTTGAAGAATTAAGACATTTGGGAAGCAACCAGGATTCGTTCTTGCTCACAGCGAGCATCCCCAAGGATCCAAAGGGAGATTTCCCTCTGCCTGCGAAAAGGGTAATATCACACCGCACAGAGGCTAGAGTGGAAGAGGCTGCGTAGGAAGGAAAAACGATGGAAGCCCCATCTCCCCAAAAAAAAGTACCCCAGAGAAGGGACAGGACAAAGAAGAACAAGGAAACTGGGGAAACTTGATTCCCGAGCGAACTACGCGCAAAGTCAGCTGTCGAAGAATTACTTATGCGCGCCATTCAGCTGGAACCTGTCGAAGGTACAAGTTGAGAAAGATGGAGTAGAATGAGGAATACATATGTCAAAGGAACATATGTTTGAGAGCCATCTCAGTAGCTGAAGCAAGCGCAGATCACTATTGCCGAGATTTACCAGGAAAATAGAGAACTAAGACAAAAATTGACAACGAAGACCTTTGAAGTGTCAGCATCACAAGGCCGCGAAGGAAATGTGATGTGGCTTAAGAGATAGCTCAGGGAAGCGTAGGATACAATACTACAACTGCGCGAAACACATAGAATATCGAAAGAAAGTAATGCGAAGAATTTCAAAGAATGTGAAGTGACCGGGGAGAAAGTCTGCGCAGTTCTTGCTAGCGCGTAGAAGAAACGTGATTAATCGAATGCATTCTTGTATTCTCAAATTGTGGCGTGGATTTTGAAAGTTCTGAGGAAGGCATCTCCCTTGGACAATTTTTTCATTTTGGTAACGAATACGATAGTCGACATTCACTCGCCACGTACGCACCCCTGCAAATGAGCATGCGACAAAAACCAAGGCCATTACAGTGGATGGCGGGAGTCTGACCAGAGCACTTGATTGTTCGGATACCTGTCAGGCATCGACACATCACTCTCACCATGACAAGACCTCGTTGATAACCAAACCCCATGGAAAAGACAAGCAATTATGACGCGACCGAATACAGTTGGTTTCTATTTCTGGAAAAGTGTTATACAAAAGGTCACTTATAGAGATTAGTCAGTTTCCTAAATTCTAGGGATGGTAGCTAGAGAGAAGGGAAACCCAAGCGACGCCCTTGCTTATATATGTTATCCTTTCAATGCAAGTCGGGTTGGTTGGAAAAATTAGTGTAGACAATGACTATTGAATGTAGTTTGAGCTCGATCGGAATTTAATGCAAAAGTCCTGAAGCTTTGATGAAAACATTCTAATTGTAGCAATTGAATGTATTGTTTCCTTTCTTTACATACGTTTTTCCTGTATTCTTTATTCATATATATTTCTTTCTGAATAGGAATGTAATTTCGAACTTAGGATTCATTGCACAACGCCCTGGGATTCTCACCATTCAGGAAAACCATCTTTCCTCTAAGTTAACTCTGAATTCATCCTCATAGGTGCTCTGAGTTACTTCATATGTTTTCTCCCCCACCACACATAATGATTTTAAACTGAAGATCGTTGCTCCCTTATCCTTTATCCTCTCAAGTTCAGTCGTCGAGTCATTTGTTTCTATCGTTTTCTTAAATTGACTCCATAGCCCAAGGTATTACTCTCTTGCGCCAATAGAACCAGAAAATTATTATTTAAAGGTGTTAAATCTACCTGACAATTTAAAGCCATATCCTATATTGAGACAAATTCTCCCGAGAGAGCCCTCTCCAGGTCCGAAAGGCTAGTTTCAGGTCTCAAAGTTGGTTTGTAGGTTGCCTCTATCATTTGTTTCTCAACCAAACAAAGTTTATAGAATGTTAACATTCTGGCGTCGTTGCCAGGGACGAAATTGAATAAATTTTCCCTGGGAGAACGACTAAAGTTACAGTTTTGACCCCTGAGGGTAATAAAGGGACATACATCTCTATTGGCTGAAACCTTTAACCTGGCAACTCCAGTCAAAAAGACCAATAGCATCAGGTAGCGTGGTTAAGGAACCCTAGCTCCAAAGACGATCTATACGAGAGCAAATCCTGATCCAAACCCTGTAGAGCCCGTGTGCGATCCAGAGAAACTTCTATGTAGGACTAGAGAGAAAGCGCCAGACCTATTCTATTACCTAGACATAAGATTGTCCTTACCCAAAGACGACACGCAAAGCATTGACGACCTTGAGTTTGACGTATTGTTTGAGCAAACCATGTTCAGGTCTAGGTCGGAAACCATCTTGGACGAGATAGTTTTCAACCAGAAGAGGTTCCAAGATTTGATACCTAATAATATCCCCCAAATCCCTAACCCTCCTAGATCTATGGCCGCCAGATTCGCCCCCCTCGTTCTTCCAACCCAACTACATGATTTTCCCCAAAATTACAGCCAAAGGATTAAGCTCTACGATGTTGAAGGGAACGTTTCATCCCAGAGGCATCTAGATTGGTTCAATGATTTTGTCGACCTAGAGGAGGTGGACTATGCAAACACGAAAATGAGGTTGTTCACGCAGAGCCTTTGGGGGGAGGTGAGGAAATGGTTCATATCCCTCCCGACATCAAGCATTCAAGACTTCGCCGCGTTCGAAACGACTTTCATTACTAGATGGGGAGACAAGAAGAACCCCTTGCAGTTGTTGATGCAGTACAATAATATGAAGAGGGCACTGGAAGATACGATGCAAGAATTATTAGCCTGTTTCATGAGGGTTTATAACTTGATTCATGTAGAAGTCCAACCACCCCCCGGGGCTTTGCAACTACGATACGCCAACTCCTCTGACAATGATTTTGCCTTGCTATTGAGAGAAAGAAGATCAACAATCTAGACACCATGATGACCGACACAATCGAATTCAAGGTAAACATGATGGGGTCGGGGAAGATTGAAAAAATATTCAACATAGACGATAAGAAACCCCAAGGGGATGCACAACCATCAACATCTCGGTCTTCGAACGAAAAATTTGACTTGATGATGAAGACAATGGAGAAACTGATGGAGAGAATGTCCATGGGAAACAAACCTGCTGCTTGAGAACACCATGACCCCTAACCCAGAAATCAGAGCCTCGGAAGGGGTCAGGCCCACAAGTCAGATAGAGGGAGCAAAGAGACCAGGGAGACCAACAGATAAGGCCTCCATTCCAAAACAATTATGCATATGAGGAGTTTGATCAAATGTTTCAAGACCAAATGCATTGCTGCGATGACAAGGACACATGCGTGTTTTTGACGAAGGGGGAACATTATCAATACATGAGAGAAAATGACGAGATTATGCTCAAGACAGACGACACACTCTCCTGGGAGACGAAAGAATTCGGAAAGGGTTATCATAACGCCATTATACAGTTTCAAAAACAACACAACCTCAGGAGAAAGAAGGCGCCTACCGAACCTTAGCAGACGAATCCCATAAGGAAACCTCCAGTGGACACCCATTCCACAAGCCGACCAAAGCCAGACAACCCGACCAAGGATGCGACTGAAAAGGAAAATTCAAAGGAGGAGCCCTCGAAGAAAGTGTCTAAAACAAGCCGGGAAGCGTGTGGAAAAGAGGTAGAAAGGTTCTCTTCCCCCTTTAACTCTAAGCACGAAATGACCAAGATCAAAATATCTATCCCTTTTAACGAACTTATTAGAAAGGGTGAATATCAGGAGCAAATTATTGAAATGCTAAAAATGGGAGGAACTCCCGACACTCTGAATGTCCAAGAGGATCACCCTGCCATTTTGTTTGGTCCACGCGTAGAGGAGACAAGTGATACTGAGGACGTTGCCCCATTCTATGTTAGTCTCAAGGTCCATGACATGACCTTGCATAACACCATGTTGGACTCAGGCGCGTCGCACAACCTCATGCCAATGGTGATCATGGATGAGCTGAGTTTGGACATCACCAGGCCCTATAAGGACCTTTTTTCTTTTGATTCGAGGAAATTCAAGTGTTTGGGTCTCATCAAAGACTTGGTCATATCACTAGCCCAAATTCCTTCGAAGAACATGGTTATGGACGTGGTTGTGGTAGACTTACCCCCTAAATTTGGCATGTTGTTATCCAGGTCGTGGGCTGCGAAGTTGAAGGGGACTCTGCAAATGGACATGTCATACGCCACCATTCCTATTTTTGGCCAGGACAGACGGTTATACAAAGAAGTGTTGCTTAAATACATGGTAAGCAGTAAGATGCAACCAAATAACCATCCTATCTACTCTGTTGACACGGAGGTCAGATCCTCCATATTCTACAATGACCTTAGTTTTGATGAGAAAGAACCGATGACCGTCATGACCATCGACGATGAATCTACGTGATGAGTAGCAGAGTGCGCTGATCCGAGGAACCATGCAGAGAACGAGATATGGAACATGAGTTTCAATGGTGCTAATAGTAAGGAAGGAGCAGGGGATGACGTATAGATAAGCCCTCCCGAGGTGGGCACAAAACTGTGCTCGTACAAGCTCGCGTTCAAATGTAAAAACAACATGGCCGAGTATGAGGCACTGATTTTGGGCCTGAAGGTTTTGAAAGAATTAGGCGCAAAAAGGATAGCAGTGCATGGGGACTCTGAGATGGTTATAAACCAGGTAAAAGGTATGTATCAATCCAAACACCCCAGGCTAAGAGCATAGAAAAACCTAATGCTAGACCTCCTCGAAGAATTCTCAGAGTATGAGCTATCGACGATCCTAAGGGGGAAAAATCAAATCGTCGATGCATTGGCCACCTCGGCTTCAGTTTTTAAAATCCCCATTTTTCCTAGTAGGAAATATGAAATTGAAGTCAAATAAAGGTCGACAGTGCCTGATAAGATCAAATATTGGCAGGTGTTTGAGGACGACAAACAGGTGGAGAGATTTCTCTAAATGAGCGATGAGTTCGCTAACATGAACATTGATAACGAGTGTTGCTGAGACAAAGATGGGAGTGCAGATGCGGGCAACGATGACGACCCTTTCTAGAACCATATAGCATGAAGGGACATCGTACAATTGAAAAACAACATCATCTCAAAGGGGCTAGTTCCGTTGGAAAAGTCGTTTGACGAAAACGACGTGGCTAGAAATCCCAAGATCACTGCAAACGAAGAGGATGTCGAAGACTGCAACATTGGGACTCAGGAGAACCCAAAAATAATCAAATTTTCGAAAATGCTCAATCCAGAGGTCAAACAAGACTACATCAAGATCATGAAGGATTTCCCTGATGTTTTCGCTTGGAGTTATGATGAATTGAAGGTGTATGACACTAAAGTGATTCAACATGTCATCCCTCTCAAAGAAGACTAGAGGCATTTCAAAGAGAAGCTGAGACGGATAAACCCCTTGCTGCTGCCGCTGATCGAAAAGGAGGTAAATAAACTCTTTGAAGCTAAAATTATCATTTCTTTAAGGTTTTCGAAGAGGGTGGCCAATTTGGTACCTATAAGAAAAAATACCAGAGAAATAAGATTGTGTGTGGATTTTCAAAACTTAAACAAAGTGTCCCTCAAGGACCACTACCCACTCCCTAAAATGGACTATATTCTGCAAAAGGTAGTGGGGTCTCAGAAGATGTCCATGTTGGACAGTTTTTCGGGTTATAATTAGATCATGGTCCACCCGGATGACAGGGAAAATATGACTTTTATGACACCACGGGGGACGTTCATGTATGCCAAGATGCCTTTCGGCCTAATGAACGTCGGAGCTACCTTCCAGAGGGAAATGGACATAGCATTTTTTGATGAAAAGGACAAGTTTATTGTGATCTATTTGGATGACATCAAAATATACTCTGACTTCGATGATCAATACCTCGGGCATCTGCAAAAAGTTTTCCAAAAGTGCAGAAAATTCAGCATATCACTGAATCCAAAAAATTCACATTTCAGGATGCAATAAGGGAAGCTGTTGGGGCACATCATCTCGAAGGATGGAATTAATATAGACCCCAGCAGGGATGAAGGAATCTTGAAAATTGGCACTCCGTGCAGTAAGAAGGAAGTGCAATCCTTCCTGGGAAAAGTAAATTTCTTGAGAAGATTCATCCCAAACTTGGAAGAAATTATAAAACATATCACCTGCATGCTCAGAAAGGGGAACATGATCAAGAGGGACTCAGAAGCCAAGAAATCATTTGAAGATATCAAGATATCACTGACTAGATCTCTCGTGCTGGCCAGCCCAGAATTCACGAAAGACTTCATCCTGCTTTCATTTTCCTCGGAGCATACAATTGTCAGCGTGTTGTTACAGAAAGACGATATGAACTTTGAGAAGCCTATAGACTATTTCAGCAGGTTGTTGAGGGATTCTCCACTAAGGTATGCCATTATGGAGAAACAAGCATACACCTTAGTAAAATCCCTAAAGGAGTTCAGAACGTAAATATTACACTCCCACGTTACTGCTTACATGCCCATCAAATCAATCAAGGATATCCTAACTCAACCTGACCTTGAGGGAAGGAGGGGTAAATGTATAGCACCCATGATGGAATATGACCTCGAAATCAATCCCACAAAGTTGATCAAGGGTCAAGGCCTTGAAAAGTTGATGGTGCAGTCAGAATGCGACGTTGTGGGAATCAACTTCATCGTTGATCTATCAGAGAATTCCGGGGAAGAAACAATTGCACAGGTGTCTCAGGAGTTCGTCGATTCATCGTGGTATACATACATCATCTACATGCTGAGGAATCTACAAGCCCCTCCAGGTTTAAGTAAGACCAAGGCTAGATTTTTAAAGCTCAAAGCCGTCAGGTTCTGCATCTTGGATAACTCACTGTACTGGAAAGATCTTGGAGGGATATTACTGAGTTGTTTGTTGGAAAAGGACGTGAAATGAGCTATCGAGGAATTTCACAAAGGTGACTGCGGAGGACACCACTACTGGAAAACCACCTCACACAAAATCCTAAGAGTAGGTTACTATTGGCCTACAATCTTCACATACGTATATAAAGAAGTTTCCAGTTGCCACGAGTGTCAGATTTTCGATGGAAGAAGAAAGCTGCAGCCCCTGCCACTAAAACCGATCTCGGTTGAAGCACCTTTCATGCAATGGGGCTTGGATTTTATATGGGAAATAAATCTTCCATCCTTGACGCAACACATATGGATACTCGTGGCCACAAATTACTTCACGAAATGGATAGAAGTAATTCAAATGAAGTAGGTCACTGACGCAGTCATCATTCAATTTCTGGAGACAAACATCCTGTCGAGATTTGGATGCCCTATCAAGATCATAACAGATAACATGACACATTCAAGTCCAAGAATATGGAGAAGTTTTTTCAGGATTACAACATAACCCTGGGACATTCTACAACGTATTACCCACACGGGAATGGGTTAGCAGAATCGTCAAATAAAATTTTGACCAAGATTATCAAGAGACTCCTGCAAGACAATAAGAAGGCCTGGCATAAAAAGATTATTTACGCGTTATGGGAAGACAAGGTCACTACCAAGAAGTCCATCTCGACCTCTCCATTCCACATTGTCTATGGCGTAGATGCGGTTTTCCCCACCTCACTAGGTTTACCTGTTAGGAAGTTGTTGCAAGAACAAGAAGTCGAGCCAGATGACACGCAAAGGAGAGTAAATCAGTTGATTCACACAAAACAGATGAGGGAACAGGTGTACAATCGATCACAACTCCACCAGGAGAGGATGAAGAAAACTTTTGAAAAACACTCTAAACAGGATGAATTTTAGTTGGGTGATCTGGTGCTAAAATGGGACGCGAGAAATGAAGATAAAGGAAAACAAGGAAAATTTGATCATGTTTGGACGGGTCCATTCAGAATCAATGCATATCACGGGAATAAGGCTTATTTTCTGGAAGAACTAAATGGAGAGTGCATTGGTTGGGGGCCCGTAAACGTCAGGTTCCTCAAACATTATCTGGTGCAATAAAGTCCATTTAAGTCACATGTCATTGTAAATAGTCATTTTATTTTTGTTTCGAGTCAGTGCGTTTGGAAGAAAATTGAAGCCTGAAGTGAAGGCCCTAAGTTTATGCTACATCTTGTTGAAATTGTGTCAATAGGTTTTAGGTTGCATTTTGTTTTCCATTGTTTCAATGTTTGAAATTTGAATAAGGCCCAATGGTCAGGCACCTAGTTTGCTTTTCTTTGCTACCTCGCTGGGAGGATAGCATCCCCGTTGGAGCCAACTGTCAGCACCACCATTTTTCTTTTTAGTTAGAGTCAGTATTAGTCAAGTTATGGTCCGTGTGTCAAAGCATGTGAGGTCAGGTACCGAACAAAAAAAGGGTTGAAGTCAAAAAGTGGCCTTTGTCCCTTGGATTCGGGAAGGGATTTCATAGTCAAATAATGTGTAAATAGTATGAGTCTATTCCCAAAGAGTCGGGTCCTGTCAAAAAGGAATTTTTTACGTGCCCTGGGTCGAGGAGAGTTGTTTATTAGAATTCATGTTGGCAAGTGTAGTGACCATCATCAACTCATTATGGAGGATGGAAGAATGAAGAATCACAACATTTGTATCACATATGACCTGTAGCCCTTCTCATCTATACTTTACACGCGTGGATGTGCTACGAAAATCCTTCAGTTCATTTCGAAACATCCAATCGCCATGAATTCAATGTTCTCTGGCACGATTTCACCTCCCACCTTCTCTGTTATAAATTCCATATGTTCTGCACGCATTTTAATCACCATTCGAGCTTGTGCGTTACTTTTAGTTCTTCTCGCAAGCCCAGGTTGATCAATATCACTACCTTGGGCCCGTTCCAAATCCATCGCGCGCAGGACAAATATGCATTGAACCATGGAAACCACCCAAAGCATAAGAAAGGGCACACGAAGTGGCAGAAGCGCGGGGCTCGAGCCCCAAAACTTGACATTGATCAATGGAGATCCGGACGTCAGAGCGTCTTTGGAACAGTTCGGGTGCATGGCCTTCTACAGGAAAATCCAAGGATTCAATTTGAGACTAGCTGAGAAATTCACACTTAGTTTCGACGGTTTCCACGCAGTAATTGCGGGTGTCACTATCCATGTAACATAAGAAACTGTGTCGACCGCGAAAAAGATTCCTCTGCATGACAAAATATGGTTCAAGGGCATGCCCTTATATGCGCGATGCTATGAAGATTTCATCAAACGAGATTGTTTAGGTGGGAGAATCGAGACAAGCGTTCCAAGTAGATATTTGTAGGAACCTTTTCAGAAACTACTTGGAGTAATTAGGAGATATGTCACCTGTGAAGGAAGGTTCTAAAAAATACATTCACATCACATTAGATTGTTGATGCACTTCATAGGAAGAAGACCATTAAATATACCATTTTTCTTATATCATAACCTCCGAGAGATGGCGGACAATGTCGAGGCTAAAGTGGGTCAATCGAAAAGGAAACTCTCATGTCTCACTGATTAAACTGTTGGTAGTTGAAGAATTAAGAAGTTTGGGAAGCAACTGGGATTTGTTCTTTCTCACAGCGGGCATCCCCAAGGATAGAAAGGGAGATTTCCATCTTCTTGCGAAAAGGGTAATATCACACCGCGTAGAGGCTAGAGTGGAAAACGCTGCGTAGGAAGGAAAAATGGTGGAAGCCCCGTCTCCCTGACAACAAGTACCCCGGAGAAGGGGCAGGCCAAAGAATAACAAGGAAGTTGGGGAAACTCGATTCCCGAGTGAACCGCACGCAAAGTCGGCTGCTGAAGAATTACTTATGCATGCCATTTAACTGGAGCCTGTTGAAGGTACAGGTTGAGAAAGCTGGAGCAGAACAAGGAAGACAAATTTCAAAGGAACATATGTTCGAGAGCCATCTCAGCAACTGAAGCAAGCACAAATCGCTATCGTCGAGATTTACCGAGAAAACAACGAACTAAGAAAACATATAGCAGTGAATACCTTTGAAGTGTCAACATCACAAGGCCGCAAAGGAAATGTGACGTGGATTAAGAGACATCTTAGGGAAGCGCAGGATACAATAGTACAACTGCGCGAAACACAAAGAATATCAGAAGAAAGTAATGCAAAGCATTTCAAAGAATGTGAAGTGACCAAGGAGAAAGTCTGTGCAGTTCTTGCCAGTGCATAGAAGAAACATGATTAACTGAGTGCATTCTTGTATTCTCAAATTGTGGTGTGGATTTTGACAGTTTTGATGAAGGCGTCGCCCTTGGACATTTTTTTCATTTTGGTAATGACTATGACAGTTGACATTCACTCACCACATACACACCCCTACAAATGGGCACATGGTAGAAACCAAGGTCGTTACAGTGGATGGCAGGAGTCTGACTAGAGCAATTGATTGTTCAGATACCTTGTCAAAGGAATGCATCAACACAACACTCTTACCATGACGATACCTTGCTGATAATCGAACCCCGTGGAAAAGACAAGCGATTATGATGCGACCAAATACAATTGGTTTCTATTTTTGGAAGGGTGTTATACAAAAGGTCACTTACAGAGAATAATCAATTTCCTAAATTCTAGGGATGACAGCTAGAGAGTAGGGCAAACCAAGCGACACCCTTGCCTATATATGTTATCCTTTCAATGTAAGTCGAGTTGGTTGTAAAAATTAGTGTAGACAGTGACTATTGAATGTAGTTTGAGATCGATCAAAATTTAATGCAGAAGTCCTGAAGCTTTGATGAAAAGATTCTAATTGTAGCAGTTGGATGTATTGTTTCCTTTCTTTGCGTACATTTTTCCTGTATTCTTTATTCATATCTATTTCTTTCTGAATAGGAATGTAATTTCGAACCTACGATTCACTGCGCAATGCTATGGGATTTGCGCCATTCAGGAAAACAGTCTTTCCTCTAATTTAACTCTAAATTCATCCCCAGAGGTGCTCCTAGTTAATTCATGTGTTTTCTGCCCTCCACACACAACGATTTTAAACTGAAGAATGTTGCTCGCTTAGCCTTTATCCTCTCAAGTTTAGTCACCATGTCATTTGTTTCTATCGTTTTCTTAAATCGACTCCACAACCCAAGGTCTTACTGTCTTGCGCCAATAGAACCCGAAAATTATTATTTAAAGGTGTTAAATCTAACCGACAATTTAGAGCCATATCTTGTATCGAGACAAAGTTTCCCAAGAGAGCCCTCTCCAGGTCCGAAAGGCTAGTTTCATGTCTCAAAGTTAGTTTGTAGGTTTCCTCTGTCATTCGTTTCTCAGCCAAACAAAGTTTACGGAGTGCTAACACATCGAAGAGAATGAATTTGCATCATCATATTTTCATTGCTTGGTTGGGTCAAGAGTCAAAACATCATCAAAGTTTCATCCGCTACCCTTGGAATTAAGCAACAACCATAAAAATAAAGCGCACAATCTAAAATCAATTAGACATTTTTTTTCTTTTTATAGTGAACCAACATTAGATAGGCTTAGGGCCTTGGATTAGAATTGGAGAGTAAAATCTCCAAGGCCACAAAAAAAACCTAGAGTCATTAAAGAGTGATAAACCCATTCTTGTAACTAGTGTGTCGAGAAGCTCCTCTAGCACATAAGTCAAGCACGAGGTCGCATTGGGGAAAGTAGGGAGATTACCCCTCTCTGCTTGTTTTGGTGTTTGTGGTACCGCTTCAATTGCTACGTATATGGGGTTTTGTTGGTTAACACCTTCGAATATTTGGGCCCAGTCACCTTTCCCTTACATGCGGTCATACCTACGACTATTCGCCTTGTCATTGACTGTGAGGTGGTAGCCTTAGTGACCTTTCCTAGGGAGCCACATAGGTGACTACAGGAGGGACATGCCTGTAGTACCTGGGGAAGACGTTCATTCACGGTCTCGGTTCCCTTGAAGGGTGCCCACCTTAATAAAGGGTACTTGCATTGGTTATGGATGTTTCACATAGATCATTGTAACTGCTCCTCATACCTTCACTAGTCAATATTGTGGGGACATCATCTCCCCCATAGGGTTGGTTTCGAAAGGCCCTTGAGCCAATTGGTTTTCTTGTTATTAGCCTAGATTTTATTAGGGGTGCACTCTTTGAGTCCAAGTATAGGTCGGCCTTAGGTTGAATTTTGTTTGGATTTTCACTTAGTATATTCATCGTGGTTGAAATACCACGCCGGTCCCATCAAATACGAAGGATTGAACCCATTACGGGGGAATAAGCACCTATCAAGAGATGCGAGATAGTTTATGAAGAGTTTGAAGGGATCTAACTTTGGTTCAACAATACTAGTTTAGTCGAGGTAGAAGTTGTAGACTAACCTCCTCCACAAAATTTTAATCCTCCTTTGACTGAGCCAGATGCACCTTTACTTGTCCAAGTGAGAGAAATTTTTAGGGCACCTTTCTCTTTCTTTAGTCATCCTCCCACCATGTTAGGAACTAGTGTTTTGTCTAGTGTAGTTGAGCCTACGATCCCATCATCAAGTGGGTCTGGAGGCAATCCCCTTGGAGTCATCCCAGTGATGTCCACAATACCACCCTTTTTCTCAATTAGACCTACACCGTCTATACCATTTTCTATAGGTCCCTCAATCCGGGGGATGCTGGTTGTTTCATCGTTTCCATCCATTAGTTTACCTAGTGTCTCTACACCCATATTTTCTATCCCGATGCCTAGGTTTGAATCTTCTTCCGATGGGGGTCAAGCCATGGTTTCAACATGGGGGAAGGAATCCCTTCCACCTCCACCATTCCTATGACCCAATATCATCAGGTGCTAGTTCACTTTTCAGATGGAACATCCCTAGTGGTTTTGGATTTGTCGCTAGCCAACGTGGGGGTAGTAGTACATCAAGAGGTTTTAACTTTCCTTGGGTAAGAACACCCTTCCCTAGGGGCACATCCCTTGGGGGAAACTTTTCACCTTGGGGAGATTTTCCCTTTGTTAACACAATGGGTTCTGGGGGTTTCTTCCTTGGGAATAAACTTGGGAATGTTTTGCTTGGAGGATACACATTCACCCATAAGGGAAACCCCCTTGGGGGCATCTTTGGTTCTAGGAGCAGTCATGCTCTTGGAGGTTCCACCACTCTAGTGGGAACTCACTCTCCAGGATCTCTCCAAAACCCTTCAATAGTACCAATATAGGGGGAGTGCAAGGTGCATCCAGGACAATAAATACTTCACCTCCCTCACAATATTCATTTGTACCGTTTCCTTTCCTCACAATGTTAGATTTACTAGATTTGTCACGGTTAAAAAATGACCTTATTTCCCATGAACTTTCATGGATGGAAATGTCATCTAAGCTACCCTCAAATATTCCAAAATTTGACGGAAAGCCAGGAGAGGACCCCTCCACACACATCATTGTTGAAATGGATACTTGACACTGAGAGGGGGGGGTGAATCAATGTCACAAAACTTTGGACAATTTTCCACTTTTTATAAATTAACTAAACAACATATATTTATTTCATTTTCTCAACCAATATATAAAAGAATAAATATTTTATTTATTTATTTAACGTGAATGAATACATAAGATCAATCTTTTAATTTCATCTTCAAACAACTATGAGAGACCCAACTCTCTGTTACAAGACCCATCTTGTAGTTCTCAGATCCAACTGAGAAATGAGGAATCCAACCCTCATAACAAGTCCCAGCTTCTTGATCTCGGATCCAACTAAGATGTGAGAAATCTAATCCTCATACAAGACCCAAATTGTAAACAGGCACCAACATGATAGAATGAACCTTCATTCAATCCATTATATATAAATATATATACTTCAACAAATTCAACTTCACTTCTTCTCACCATTCTTTCTTGTATATATATATTTTTCCAACTGGTGTGAATTTGAATCATTGTTTCTTTTGATATTTGAACCATTGTACCTTTTCATTTAAATGATAATATTAATCTTTAAATAATATCACTTTTCCTTTTATCCTTTATTCATAATGCTCATGAATTAACTCTCTTTTAATCATGACTGTGTGTTGATTCTTTTGTCTTCATGAGTTGATCACAGACATGGATCAACTCATTATATCGTACTCATGCTTCTGTTGTGTTCTGAGTTCACCAACAGATCATATTTGATCTTTTATCAATTCTCTGTATTGTTCTAGTGCTAACTCTCCGTCAAATTAAATCTATATGAGGCGCTTCCTTCAAACCATTTACATATGACCATATGCACAAAACCAAGGGCTCATTGATTTAAGCGATGCCTCTTCTTTTACCCTTATTTCTCTATTCCATACGACCGCAGGTGGTGACCAAGCGCTAGGCTAAACAAGTGTTTGATCACTTGTCAAGATATACGGTCACATTTTAATCACACGATGAGATGGACTATTGTCATTACTTCGGGACTTCATCCTTCATGACTTCCAACCTCTTTACAAATCTCCCGGATAAAATACGCATGTCCATAATCTTCAACGGTTGATAACACTCCCGAATTAGATCAACTATTAGTGTTAACTATGATCTTTAGTACTTCGGGTGATTTATCCTTCAAAGTCCTTCAATCTCCCGGAGTTCATTTCACCGAAGTAGATCAAACGGTTGGATGTTATTTGTACGATGAACGATTCTCGTTCATTTTAGAAATTCAGGACTTCAAGTATTTTCTGGTGGTGAAACTCCTGAAGTAAAAACTCCCGAGGTGACGTAACTTGCTGATGTCACTTGTTGATGTGGCACTAACTAAGTGGCTGCCACATGTCACTTAGATTCATGACTCATGCATACCTGAAATGCCAACTGCACTTTGACACTTGTCTTCATCTGATTATGCCACGTGTCCTTGCTGACGTAGATCTCCTCATGTGGCACATGTTCTTCTCTTGGATCTAATGGTTTTCCTAACTCCCAAAATGTATCTTAGATCAACGACTGAGAGCGACTTCGAAACTTCGGCCTTCGGGTGAACTCATATGTTCTGAATCATTTTTCACTGAAGTGGTTAGTGCTAAAGTTGACCATTATTCTGATCCAACGACCAACATGTATTGTCCATATATGATGGTCCTCATTTAACCCGAAAAAGATTAACTCAATCCAATGACTATCGGGAATTCGGGTATTCGGGATCTCAAGCCTTTTGCCTTTCTTATCCTATCCTTCTACTTTCCTTGATCCAACGGTCGGGATATTTACCAAAGTGTTCCTTAGATCATACGGCTTGCATCTACTTCGGGACACTTTGTGGTTTACCCTATCGTTCCACTAAACTTGATCCAACGGTCGAGATACTTCCTAAAGTGTTCCTCAGATCGGACGACTCATGTCCACTTCGGGACTTTAGCCTTTCTTGCTTCTCGTTTTACCCAAAGTGTAACCTACTCACAAATTTTAACCCAAAATGAATGTTATTCATTGATCATGATCTTAGATCGACGACTGGATCTGTCTGCGATGCTGCTTTGCCTTGTTTTAAATCCAATGACTCTTCTTTTTCCCAAAAAGTTACCTACAATCGGATGGCTCACATTTACTTTGAAACTTCGGCTTTGACTAAAATTCCTTCATGCACATTTCCTTTGGTCGATTTTACCCTAAGTGGTCAATATCGAGCTGACCATGCGTATGTCACTTCTATGATCTATGGTCCATGACTTACTATGTCATTCCACTCAACTTGATCCAATGGTCGAGAATGCTCTCGAAGTAGATCAACGATCAAGGATGATTGCATGGTCCTCACTAGCATGACGTTTAAAACTATTGTCGAGTTTCGCAATGGAAACTGCTTGTTTGGTAGTGGAATTGATGCCAACCATATATTTATTGGTGGGCGACGATCGACGGTCTAGACTAATTGCGGGATTGGAATTAACACATTGTTTAGTTCTCCCTTCGCGCTCTGCAATCAATCCCTGCCCTTGATCTGGCGCTTGCGTATCCAACGGTCATGACTTGATCTGATTGTGTTTCTGCAATGTACCTTTTCTTCTAAGCTTTGATCTTTGCATACTATTTGACATTTTCATTCTCTTCTAATTGTTATACTGTTGACATCAATGACAATTTCATCAATGATAATTTATCATCACATCACAATGACATTGATTGTTGACATCAATGACAACATATCAATGACAATATGTCCAACAATCTGCCCCTTTGTCATTGAGGGAAACACACTAACTTCATAAAAAAACTCCCCCTGTGATGATGCTTTTCTCTATGAAGTTACTCTCCCCCTTTGACATCAATGGAAAAGGGTATCTCCCTTTATGATCAACCTCTGTCTGTCTTCATTTTGTTGACCAAAATATGAACTTGGGTAACTCCCCCTACATTCATGCTCTACCTACCACAATTGAATGACTTCCCCTGTCAATATGCTCTCTCTGCCTCTGACTACTCTCTCCCTTTGTTTCTGAAAGGGTAGCTCTTCCTCACAAGTTCTATTCTCTTGTTAATTTTAAAAACTCTTGGCATAATCCTTTGATTTTGTAGAACCCAATTTAAACTTCTTTTTGTATTTTCTTTCTTTGGCTAACAAATTATGATTTCATCAGAATTTGATATTGTCCCATATTCTTCTATATGCACTTCCTTTTCTTGGGCTTGATTTATTTCATATTGAATTTCACATTCTTTATTAGGACCTTCATCCATCATGTTCTTATTATTAATTTCTTGATTTTCAGGTGTAGTATCATCTTTCTTGCTTTCTCCTTCAAATTTTCTTCTCCATATCTTTCTATAAGATATTCTGCTTTTTGGATCTTCTCTTTCTAATTGTGATTTTGGAGATTTGTCATCTCCTTTCTTATTCCAAATTTTATTAGTTTTTTTCACTGACTTGAATGACTTATTCAAATATTGACTTTTTGTATTCTTGTAGTTTTGGGATTTGTTCCCAAACCTATCACAGTTGTAACATCTCATTGTATGAAAAAAATTTGTTGTGTGCCCAACAAAATTACATTTCCAACATCTAATTGAGGTTTTAGATTTTCTTGTATATCCTTCCTCTAGTTTCTTGCAGTCCATTGCTTTATAGCCAAAGCTATCACAAGAAAAGAAATATCCATTGAAGGTGTTTCCATTCTTGATTTTATTTTGGCTTGAGAAATATGTCATTTGATTTTATTCTTCCTTTTTACTTCTATAGCTTCCTTCCTTAACAAAGTTCATGACTTGTAATTGCTTTGTAATTGCACCTTTTCCTTTCGATAAGGATGATCCTTTCTCATGTTTGTAAATGGTTGCTCCATTTGTCATTGTCTTCTTTCTTAGTGTATCCAAGACCAATTTTGTCATCAAATGATCTTTGGATATTCCAAATCTTATCTAGGATAACTGAGCTATTCTGGAAATTGACAATCTTATTTGTCTTTTTATTCATCTGTTTGAGATTGACTATTTCTAACTTTAATATTTGACATAATTCTTCCTTTTTGGTCAACTGAATCTTCAGGGCTTCTTCCACTTCTTTAGCATGTTCAAGTTAAGTCTTTAGATTGATGACTATTTCTTCTGTCTCATCCAATATTTCTTTGCATTTAATAGTTTTTTCATGTCTTCAATTCTTCCATATCTTTTGTTAGATCAAAAACTTTAGTTTTCAATATTTTGATTTCTTCCTCGTATTCTAGCTGAATCCTTTTGAGGTTGATGGTTTCTAATTCAAACATATGGCATGATTCTTCCTTTTTAGTTATTTGGATCTTCTGGGCTTATTTCTTTTTCTTAGCTTCTTCAATTTGAGTCATTAGATCTGCATTAGTACTTCCATTTATCTTTTTGAATTTGATGATTTCCAATTCCAACACGTGGTAAGAATTGTCTTTCATTGTTAACTAGATCTTTAGGTCTTCTTCACTTTATTTAATTTCCTCAAGTTGAGTGTTTAGAATGTTAACTAATTCTTTTGATTCTTTTAGTACTTCTTTTCTTTTACTGTCATGTGTATTTAATTCTTCCATCTCTTCTGTTAGATTAATAACTTTGGTTTTCAATCTTTTGATCTCTTCTTCTTTTTCTAGCTGAAACTTTTGTTCATGCTCTTCATGGTTAGATTGATCTAACTATTGAAGTTTCTCCAACTCTTCAAAAGTGCACATAACTGTGTATTCAATTTGGTCAAGAACATTCACATGAACTTTAATATGCATATAATTTCCTGGTTGCATACGAATCTCATCTATTGCAACTGTAACATCAATCTTAAGATTATGTAATTTTTATTTAGTGATTTCTGAGGTATGCCTCAATTCCTTGATGAGATTGTCTTCCTCATTGTTGACTGAGATCAAATCCTGCATTTCATTCTAATTAGAAATATTTTTCTTTGTATTATGTTCTTCAATCTGATTGCAATTTTCATTTTCTTTATCTTGTTCCTTATCTTGATAATAACTCTCTTCTTATGAGTTTTGTTATTTATTATGATAGGAATCCTCTTTATCTGAGTCTTGTTCCTCACTTTGACTGGATTTCTCTTCTTCTTGTGTTTCATTTTGATAACAATTTTCTAGTTGGAACCATAATTGTTTAGCAGATTTGTAGTGCCTCATCTTTTATTTGACTTCATATGACAATCCATCCTGGATTGATTTTATGGCTACTTAATTGTTTCTCCTTTCATCCTTTACAGTTTTGGTTTTGCTCTTTGAAGTAGTTAAGTGTCGGGGCTTACTTACTACTGAATCCAAAACTCCAGATCCTCTTGACTTCATATATCTTTTCATATTTTCCCTCCATGATAAATAATCAGTTCCATCAAATAAGGGAGCTTCATTAGTGGAGATAGCAATCTGTCCAACCATTTCTTCTGAATCTACCTTTAGTTTTTAAATTGTGTTGAAGGCACCCGCTCTGATACCAATTGTTGAAATGGATA
>ML778996.1:504964-518714 GCA_009831015.1 Picea engelmannii
TGATCTTGTTACTTTTCACTCCATACAAGTTCAAGGCATGCAACCTTGCAAAATGCATAGGAAAAGGAGGGAGTTGGAGGAGAGCATAGCTTCACTATCCACACTCTGTTATAGGAGTAAGTGTTATGAGATTAAGCACAAGTCTTCAACCATGACAAGCCCAAGTTGCCAAACAAAACGACCCTTAAGCCCACGATCACCCATATGACCGACACACCACACAGTTATAAAAAAAAATATTAATTCAACGTGTTAGCGTCAGAAGTCACTCCTGGATTGCTTGCAGGAGCAGAGCCCAACGCCCATCGGTTTTATGTCGCAATTTGTTTATAAAGGGTGATCAAATGGAGATAAAGGCTCTAGGAGGTATCACCCTAAATCATGGACTGAGTCTGGTACGTAAAGAACAGAGGAGGTCTGGAATCCTAACTTCAGCCAGTGGGTTGATTTAAAGATGAACAGGTGGAAGACTTAGGAGAAAGTGAACAAACAGCTCGGGCAACAGGCTTGTAGCGGTTTGTAGGAGAAAAACTCTGATAGCAGGATCCTCCTGGTTCAGGGCTTCAAGAAACTGAAAGAAGACTTGACTGGATCCTCCAATTCCAAGTCGTTCAGCGTTAAGGAAATCACAAAAACTGATTAGAGGCTTCGTAACTATTACAGTGATCCATTACAACATCATCCTATAATAGCTACAGCTCGACTGGATCCCCCAATTCCGAGCTGCTCTAACATAGTGTAAACAAAGACACGAGAGAAACTGGCATCATAAGGCAAGAAGTCTCCAAAGTTCATGTATATCCAGAACAATAATGCTTCATTAAAACTTTACAACCAGGGAGCTCAGCTCAACCATCGATACTTACAAAAGTGGAAAAAATGCCTATATATACTTGAAACAAAGCCCCAGCAGTCAACTCGAGACATCACATTGAAGACATTACATCTGCATGTTTACTGCGCATACAGTCTCTGGACAGTCGTGAACTTCAATCAGACGCAATCGCGCTCCAAAGGACCTGTGAAAGAATTGACAAGCTTACAGTCAATCCCGGACTTTCCATTTATGGAGGAAATGATGTTCAACCACCATCAACTGCCGCAATAACTGCTTTCACTGAGATTGGGAAAGACCCCGGTCGACTCTGCATCAATAGGACGTGGAGGCCTTCGTGATAACTGGGAGACTTGACAAGAAGTGGCGAACGGACGGTGACGAGGCAGGGATAACTGGACACGCTCGATGCAAATATGGGATGAGGAGAGGCCATGTGGACGGATGGGCAAAAGAAAAGCGATTTGGGCAAGTGTACGAGCTGGGTGTATGAGACACAGGGGCCGGGAAGAAAATATGAGTTGGCGTGACACGGGAATAGGACGTGGCGGCAAGGAGGTATGTGATGAATTTTTTGGGATTTCAGGGATTCGGGATTCGCGAGTTCGATATGCACGAACTCCTTGCATCCGAGATCTCCGATATTCCGATATGCGATGAGCTCCCTTTCCTAGGAGCTAGCCCTTAACGGCTAAAACATGATCCATATGACCTATCCCCTCGTGACCGTAGCCAAACCCCCCATCGGAGTTTTGGCATTCGCAATGTCAACGAGCACGCATCCTCCGGACTCGTGATAGCCTGCCACCTGTACTTTACTATAATCCTCAGCCCTGTCGGGAAATCGCGTGTCGGCATATCGCGATTCCTGTTGCCATGTGTGTGGGGCTTTCAATTCCCCGATCCCCGACTCTGTGGGATTTCTCGCCACGTGTCTCTGCTGAAGAACGGCTCTGATCCTCTCGGTACTTCTGTGGGCCCGAGTTCCCGGATGCTCTCGGCACTTCGCGTCTCGCGAAATAACGGAGCTGCCCTTTGCGTGTTGAAGTCGCGACGGGCGAAACGCTGAGATGGCCAGCGCTTGCGACATGCGCCCCTGGATTGAACGACCTATATTTAGCCTCCAAACAGAAGGGACTCCTTTACTGCTAAATGTCGGGTAAATTGGCAACTCCGAGATCCCGATAACCATTGATCTGCTTTGTGGACGGATCTCGGCTGCCAAATAGCAAAACTTCGCCCGCTCGCTTGATCTGCTACTTGTAAAACAAGAATTCTTCTGAGCTGCGCTTGAGCACTTTGCGCGACTAGCGGACCCGAATGCTTCTTGAACCCATGACCAGAATTATTGCTAACATCAGGCTCCATGGGGGATAGAGTCGTCCTTGCGATGCTCTAAGAACTCCTCCTGTAGTTCCAGTCGCCTTTCTGTTGGGCTATGGGGTCATTATTAGGCCGCAAAAATAAAAATGAAAGTGAACAGAGAAACAAAAGGACAATATTTACAAACCAAAAGAGTCATCCGAGACTCAAGCAAAACATTTTTTCAGGAAATGCCCATTCACTGGGCCGCTGAAAAATTCTTCACCTTCCAAATCTTGCAACTTGTATGTGTTGTTTGAGAAATCCTTGGAGATTCTGAAAGGCCCAATCCATAGGGCTTCAAATTTGCTGTGCTTGCCCTTATCTTGTTTAGGAGCGTCCCATTTCAGTACCAGGTCTCCTACCTGGAAACGCTCCTTCTTGGCCTTCCTGTCGAAAACTTGCTTGATCTTCTGCTGATGGTCCTGAATCCTATCTAATGTCTGCTCCCTAACTTGCTGGACTTCCACTAGCTGATGAATCCTTCTGATCATGTCATCAGGTTCCTCCTGATGGTCCTGGAGGAATTTCGCTACAGGGATAGCTAGCTGAGAAGGGAAGACGGCTTCGGCTCTGTAGACTAACTGGAAAGGGGAGAGACCTGTAGCTCTCTTTGTAGTCACCCGATCAGCCCATAGGGCGAATTTAAGCTTCGAGTTCCAAGCCCTTTGATTGTCTTCCAACATCTTTTTGATGATCCTTATTAAACTTTTGTTGGAGGACTCTGCTAAACCATTGCCCTGTGGGTAATACGGGGTGGAGTGAATCAGCTTAATCCCGAACTGTTCATAGAACCTGGCTAATGGCTCTGACCCGAAAGCGGCTACATTATCGGTGACAATCTTATTTGGACAGCCAAACCTTGTGATGAGGTCCCCCAAGAATCCGATGATTACCTTGTGGGAAGCATTCCTGGTGGGAATAGCTTCAATCCACTTGGTAAAGAAATCTGTAGCAGTCAGGATCCACCTATGCTACCCACTGGAGGGAGGGTGAATTTCTCCAATAAAATCTAGGCCCCACTGCTGGAAAGGCCCTGAAACCATCACCGGTTTTAACGGCAGAGACCTGAGTTGCTGCTTTCCTGCAAATTTTTGACAATTGATGCAGGCTCTGACCCTTTTGCAGACATCAGCGAACATGGTAGGCCAGTAGTATCCAGCCCTGAGGATTTTGTGAGCTGTGGCTCTTCAGAAATGGTGCCCTCCACACAGGCCGCTGTGGAATTCAGCTACGATCTTCTCGGCCTCTGGTGGACCCATGCATTTTAGAAGCACCCCAAGGGGTCTTTCTAATATAATATTTGATCGATCAGGCAGTATTTGATTGCTTTGAGCTTCAGATCTCTTGTTTTGCTTCTTTGCAGGCCGTCTGGAGGTCGCAGCTCCTGCAAAAAGTATATGACATCCTTATACCAAGGACATTGAGCCAATGGGGGCTCCCATTGATGATCTATGTCAGATAGCCGATCCTGTTGAATATCTGAGCATTTATTGATGAAACTTATCCCCAAAGCTTGGCAATTTGCTTCAGCCAGCAGCTTGGCTAAACCTTGCCCTTTGATTAACTTGGTGGGCCTTATTTCCAGGTCGAACTCTAGGATTTTGGCTATCCATTTGCTCCTTCTCCCGTCTATGTCAGGCTGAATAAGAATATCTTTAACAACGACCGAGGGGACATAGGCGATGATCCTTGACTGTAGAATGTAGGTTCTAAAATCTTTGAGAGATTTCACTAGAGCATAAGCTTGCTTCTTCATAGTGTCATACTTGACTTCGACATCCCTCAATGCTCGACTGAAGTAAGCAATAGGCTTTTCTAACCCACTGTCATTTGTCTGTAATAGAACAACAACTACTGTGTCAGGCGAGGCAAAGGAGAAAACAAGGAAATCCTTTGAGTAGTCAGGACTGATAAGCACAGGAGCTTCAGTCAGGGCCTTATTGATTTGTTCAAAGGAATACCGCGATTGAGGGGTCCATATTACTTCATTCTCTTTCTTTAGCATGGCCGTTATCAGCTTTACTTCCTCAACAAAATTAGGCACGAACCTCCTTAGGAAATTATTTTTTCCGAGGAAAGATTGGACCTCCTTTCTAGACCTCGGGATTGATAAGGCTTGTATCGCCTTAATTCTGCTGGGATCAATCCTGACTCCTTCTGCTGATACTATGTGTCCTAGTAACTTTCCCTCCTTCATGGCGAATAAAGATTTTTTGGGGTTTAATGAAATGCCAAACTTTCTGCATTTCAGGAAAACTTTCCTGAGGTGGCGACGGTGTTCTTCATCAGATTTTGAAAATACTGTGATGTCATCCAAATAGACGACCACGAATTTATCCTTTTCTCCAACGAAAGCTATGTCCATGGCACGCTGGAATGTCGCCCTTGCATTCATAAGTCCAAATGGCATCTTGGCATACATGAATGTACCCCATGGAGTGGTGAATGTTGTCTTCTCCCTGTCTTCAGGCAGAACAGAGCCCTGATTGTAGCCAGAGAAACCATCAATCATGGACATCCTGGAAGCTCCTGTTACCCTCTGTAGTATGTGTTCCATCTTTGGCAAGGGGTAGTTATCCTTCCGTGAGCTCCTGTTCAAATTTCTGAAGTCTACACAGAGTCGGATCTCTCCATTCTTTTTCCTTACTGGCACCAAGTTAGCCACCCACTCTGAATATCTCAGTGGTACAATGATCTGAGCTTGAAGCAGCTTCTTCACTTCTCTCTACATGATAGGCAACAACATGGGATTGATCTATCTCAGCGTCTGCCTGAATGGCTTTGCCTCCTCTTTTAATGGAATTTTATGCTCTATGACTGAGGTGTCGTAGGTTTTGAGGTCCTCGTAGGTCCATGCAAACACATCAGCGAATTTCCTTAAAAGTACACTGTATTCGGATCTCTGCTCCTCTGTCAGACCTTTTGACAATTTGACATACTTGGGCTCGCTCTCGGTTCCAATGTTGCACTGAATAGTATCAACGTCCTCCTCTGAGACCTTTCCTTTTATCAACACATCATTACTATCAAACAACCTTTCCAAAGGAACGCGTCCCCTGGGAAAATGGTTGTTGGGCAGCTGTACAATGTCACGCCCTGCAATCTTATTCAGAATATTACCCCCATCAGGCTCTTCCTCTGAGACGGTATCTTGGTCTATGTGCATTTCTGAAAATTCCTCAACAGTCTCCAAGAATCTCTTGACCTCAAGATCATCCTTGAATACCTTCCAATGTTTGACGTTGTCAGGTATGGAGGGTCTGTATTTTACTTCTACATCATATCTGAATTTGGGTGGCAGAGGTATTTTGAAATTGCTAGCCGATGCAGCCAGGGAATCTGCCAAGGTGTTTCCCTCTCTTGGGATGAAAGAAATATTAAACGCCGAGAAGAAACTGTCAACAAGGTCCCAGACCTCATTCCTATAACTCCTGAGTCGAGGATGCTTAGCTTGATAAATGTTCTTGACCTGCGGAACCACCAACTCTGCATCACCGAACACTGCTACTTCCTGAATTCCCATTTCCCTCGCAGCCCTTAGTCCCAGAACAAGAGCCTCATATTCTGCCACATTGTTGATAGCTTCAAATTCTAATTTGTATGATAGAGATATGGTTTCCTGAGCAGGCGACACAAAAGCCACTCCAGCTCCAGCACCTTCTCGGGAGGAGGCTCCGTCAAAGAACATTTTCCAGATTGGGGTGATGGAGAGAGGAACTTCAGGGGAAACAGTAGGCTGTTTTCTGAGTCTCAGAGGCGGTTCTGGGGCATGGGTGAGCTGCAATAAACTGAAGCCTAAATCAGTGTCTAAGGCAAAAATAGGATGGTTGGTGGGGTTGGCTTCATCACTAATTATATAGGCCAATTGAGCTTCCCTGTACAGTCTTCTATGCTCTCCTCCGAACATTGGGATAGTAGCATATGTGAGGTCCATTTGCAAGGTTCCCCCCAGCCTTTTTATCCAAGATCTTGATAACAACATACCGAACTTGGGGGGAACATCAGCTACTACGATATCCATGACCACGCTTTTCATAGGTAGTTGAAACAAGGTTACAACGAGGTCTTTAATAACTCCAAGACATTGAACTCTCCTGGAGTCAAAAGAATAGAGGTCATGATAGGCTCTGGTAACTTCTAGTCCCAACTCTTCCATAACAGTTTTGGGCATGAGGTTGTGAGAGGCCCCTGAATCCATCAAACAATTGTGCAACACTTTGTCATGTATGTTCAAGGAGGTGTAGAAGGGAGGGGATGAGTCATCTCTATCTTCTACCATGGGACCTAGGACAATTGCTGGCTTTTCGTCTTGGAGGTTTATGGAGTCTGAGGGAAGGCATGAGGCTTCGGACTGTAAAATCTCAGAGAAACGTTTTTAAAATTCGTCATGTTTAATCAGCTCAGTAAGAGGCACAGGGATTCTGATCTTTTGAATCTCATGCTCAAAATTAAAAGAAGATGTAGGCTTTGGAATTTATTTTATTTCAGGAACATGATTATGGACAATGGGAGAAGGGGGTTGAGCTTTCTTACCTCTATGACCATTTGCTACTTCATTAGCAGGTCTCTCTGCTCTAATGGACTGCTCAGGAATGTCAGGCGCTGCTGTCTTTTTATCAGACCTTAGGTTGTACCTGCCTCGGCCGCCACTAGCCTTGTCTCCCTTGCTTAGTTCATTCAGCTGACTGTCCATGAGAGACTTCTCGTATGATGATTGAGTGAGATGAGGAAAAGGAGGAGTGTCTTCTAAGCAGTGGATTTCAGGATCAAGTTTATCTGTTTCTCCTTCTTCTCCCTCAGCCACAAAATTGTTTTGAAAAGGGGCCTAAATTTTCTGGTCTTCTCTGTCTCTTCCCTTCTCTCTATGCACATTCAGGGGAGTAAAATTATTTGGCCTCCTGAAACCTCCCTTGTTTTCAGCGATCTGAGGACTTTTATACGCCTGCCTCCCTTCCATCCTCATCCTTTCCATCTCTACAGATAGAGACTTCACCATCTTGGTCAGTTCATCCACTTGAGGTTGAGGCGCCAATGATCCAGAAGTTGAGGCTTCTGACCTTCCTTTTCTTCTGTCCGCGTCGGCCTTGTTCCTCAGTTTGTCAGCTGCTAATACATTGGATTCCACTTCTATGGCCGCATCTTGCATTTGGGCTAAGGAGGTGGCTCTTATTTCTCTCAACAAAAGGCAAAAATCAGGGTCAAATGCACCAGCATAGGAAATTTGGGCAGAAGCTTCTGAGGGCTTTATCTCTGCAGGAATCTTATTATACATTTTATTGAATCTTTTGGAAAAGTCAGAGATCGACTCTCCATCCATCTTCTTTAGAGACCCAAACTCTGTCATGTAATACATAAAATCCTTCCTGTCTCCCCACTGTCTCAGGAAAGCGCTATCTAGAGCTTCAATCCCAGCGATGGACGCTGGAGCCAATCCTCTAAACCACTTCCTTACCTCGCCATCCAAGCTCTGGACGAAAACTCTCATCCAGACATCTTCATTTTCAATGTTGAGGTTGTTTGCATAACTGTAGAAAGCAGCCAGGTGCTCTTCAGCAGTTATGTCACCTTCCCCAGTGAACTTGGGCATGTATTTCAAGTAATCCCCAGCAGGAAGAGGATTCACAGGATGGGGTAGGATTAAGGGAGCATATCTGGCAGCGACTATGGCATCCATTCTATTCGGAGGGGGATTAGCACCAGCCATAGGAATGTTAGGTGGGGGAGAGCTGGGAGGAGAAGGAGTTCGCGAAGGGGCTAGCGGGAGTAAATCTCGGAGTGGGGTGGGAAACAAGAGGTGATTCAAGGAACAGGCTACCGAGCTCTAGTCGGCAGGTTCTCCTCCCTGTGCAGGAGTGGGGAATTCGTCTGAGGTTGGGGGTCTACGCCAAGGTACAGCTTCGAAGGAGAGGGGAGTGACAAAGTCTTGTCCCTCTGGTCCCGGACTAGGAGAGGAAAACTCAACAGGAACACTCCCAAAATTTAAGAAACAGGAAACTGCAGAAATGGGCCTGTCAAATAATTGAGGAGGAGAAAAAGGAGCTCCAACAGAAGGATATGGTGGATTACCTGGTTCGGTGATGGATGCTTCTTCTTCAGAGGCCTTTCCCTTTCTGAGCACCGCCTCTGGATCCGTTTCAGGTGTAGCTAGAGGCAGCTGTGGGTGAGACCGCGTATGCCTGCCTCTGAAAGCCACAATTAACAGAGCAGGTTCTCCCCAGTGGAGTTGTCACAATGGAGTCGCCAGGTGCAAATTAGCAATCTGAAAGGCTCTGATAATCCGATGCACCTTCGGATTCAGAGGCTCAATGTCGTTCTACCCAGGGAAAAATCTTCAATTCCGTCCTCGGCAATGGCGCCAGAAATGTTAGCATCAGAAGTCACTCCTGGATTGCTTGCAGGAGCAGAGCCCAACGCCCATCAGTTTTATGTCGCAATTTGTTTATAAAGGGTGATCAAATGGAGATAAAGGCTCTAGGAGGTATCACCCTAACTCAGGGACTGAGTCTGGTACGTAAAGAACAGAGGAGGTTTGGAATCCTAACTTCAGCCAGTGGGTTGATTTAAAGATGAACAGGTGGAAGACTTAGGAGAAAGTGAACAAACAGCTCGGGCAACAGGCTTGTAGCGGTTTGTAGGAGAAAAACTCTGATAGCAGGATCCTCCTGGTTCAGGGCTTCAAGAAACTGAAAGAAGACTTGACTGGATCCTCCAATTCCAAGTCGTTCAGCGTTAAGGAAATCACAAAAACTGATTAGAGGCTCCGTAACTATTACAATGATCCATTACAACATCATCCTATAATAGCTACAGCTCGACTGGATCCCCCAATTCCGAGCTGCTCTAACACAGTGTAAACAAAGACATGAGAGAAACTGGCATCATAAGGCAAGAAGTCTCCAAAGTTCATGTATATCCAGAACAACAATGCTTCATTAAAACTTTACAACCAGGGAGCTCAGCTCAACCATCGATACTTACAAAAGTGGAAAAAATGCCTATATATACTTGAAACAAATCCCCATCAGTCAACTCGAGACATCACATTGAAGACATTACGTCTGCATGTTTACTGCGCATACAGTCTCTGGGCAGTTGTGAACTTCAATCAGACGCAATCGTGCTCCAAAGGACCTGTGAAAGAATTGACAAGCTTACAGTCAATCCCGGACTTTCCATTTATGGAGGAAACGATGTTCAACCACCATCAACTGCCGCAATAACTGCTTTCACCGAGATTGGGAAAGACCCCGGTCGACTCTGCATCAATAGGACGTGGAGGCCTTCGTGATAACTGGGAGACTTGACAAGAAGTGGCGAATGGACGGTGACGAGGCAGGGATAACTGGACACGCTCGATGCAAATATGGGATGAGGAGAGGCCATGTGGACGGATGGGCAAAAGAAAAGCGATTTGGGCAAGTGTACGAGCCGGGCGTATGAGACACAAGGGTCGGGAAGAAAATATGAGTTGGCGTGACACGGGAATAGGATGTGGCGGCAAGGAGGTATGTGATGAATGTTTCGGGATTTCGGGGATTCGGGATTCGTGAGTTCGATATGCACGAACTCCTTGCATCCGGGATCTCCTATATTTCGATATGCGATGAGCTCCCTTTCCTAGGAGCTAGCCCTTAACGGCTAAAACATGATCCATATGACCTATCCCCTCGTGAACGTAGCCAAAACCCCCATCGGAGTTTCGGCGTTCGCGATGTCAACGAGCATGCATCCTCCGGACTCGTGATAGCCTGCCACCTGTACTTTACTATAATCCTTAGCCCCGTCGAGAAATCACGTGTCAGCATATCGCGATTCTTGTTGCCATGTGCGCGGGGCTTTCAATTCTCTGATCCTCGACTCTGCGGGATTTCTCGCCACGTGTCTCTGCTGAAGAACGACTCTGATCCTCTCGGCACTTCTATGGGCCCGAGTTCCCGGATGCTCTCGGTACTTCACGTCTCACGAAATAACGGAGCTGCCCTTTGCGTGTTGAAGTCGCGACGGGAAAAATGCCGAGATGGTCAGCCCTTGCGACACGCGCCCCTGGATCGAACGGCCTATATTTAGCCTCCAAACAGAAGGGACTCCTTTACTGCTAAATGTCGGGTAAATTGGCAACTCCGAGATCCCGATAACCGTTGATGTGCTTTGTGGACGGATCTCGACTGCCAAATAGCAAAACTTCGCCCGCTCGCTTGATCTGCTACTTGGAAAACAAGAATTCTTCCGAGCTGCGCTTGAGCACTTTGCGCGACTAGCGGACCCGAATGCTTCTCGAACCCATGACCAGAATTATTGCTAACACAACGGTCTTAGTTTCTTTGACCAAAAGGTAGAGGGCCTGACAAGTCGTCCCGGGCTCCAGGCTGGTGATCTTCTCGAGAAGTCCAAGCACCTAGAGCCCCCGCCTTACCTCTGCACTACACGTCAAATACATAGAGTGAGAACCGTAGATATAAACCCACATAACCATTTCTGCACTACCAATCTGGGATAAATCCCATTGAGTGAGTTAATCAGCACCGTCGATCACTTGATCGGACGGTTGCTGAGTCTTTTGCACCATAGCCAAAGCTTTGAATTTTGAAAGCTCGAATAAGGAGTTCACCTTGAAATCTAGCTGTGGGTTGATATGTGTATCAGTACTGTTTCACTTGCTAGATTCATCAAGTAAGCATGTAATGGCACCCGCACGCTTTCCACAAGCAATATCATCATTGACACTGTCACCAACCATCATGACTTCGCTTGGTGAAACTGCCCATGCCTTCACACTCTCTCTTATGTTCATCAGTTGGAATTGTCTCTGCCTATACCTGTGAACAATCCAAAGATTTCACTAAGAGGAAAATAAGTATTGGGAACCCCACCACCATCTTTGCACAAGGGTTTAGTTAGAGTCTGAGAAGACATCCTTAGCGTGATCTCCATCAGCTGTTGTTATATCATCATCAATTTCTAATTCTAATTCATCGTTACAATATGTGAAAACATCTTCCATTTCTGAAACTCCAGCTTCTGTTCGGAGACAGGAGAGACATTAGCTTCATTGCAACAATGCCATCTTTCATCTTGTAGGTTCTTCACATAGGCATAATAATGCCCAAAACTCCCTTTCATTTGCACCACTATGAGGATGATGCGGTTCTTAGTGATCTGATCTATGAATTCAAGGAACTCTAAACTGTTATTGGAGATGATATCCCAAAGTGATGGGAAACAACTTCATCACTCTATTGGCGGTCAAGTGCCATGGAGCCTCAAAGTAACAAGTGCTCAATTTTGGGTTTTTGAACATTCACCTACCGATTAAAAGAGCATATGATAGTTTAACAACTCTAGAACAAGGCAAACAGGTTTTGTTCATATCACCAAAATTATGGTTGAGACACATGTCTGTGTGGGGAGTGCCCTCGTAGAATCAAGCAATTTGATTTGTGGGAAGAGTCCCTGCATGTGAAATATTTTATGAACAACATATCCTTTAGCTGTCAAATATTGATTAACCAACAAAGATAACATGAATTTTACATTAGCCCTTGTTCGAAGATGTGACAAAGAGTGTTTGTAGTTCCGAGTCTAGAACAAGTAGCCAAATGGTCCTGTTGGAGCTTAATCAAGATAAATTATCTCCTTAACTGATTTCGACATTTTTTGCAGCAAATATATCTCATGGAAAAACTATATATGGAGACAATTGTTGGGGACGTGTTGGTGATTTTACAGTTTTCTTATGCCAAAAAGAGAGGATATGTAGAGATTTAGAACTTGCATACATAGTGTTTGATAGAATTCCTAGAATAAATGTAGTATGTCGGAATGCATGATCAGAGGTTCTGTTCAGAATGGGTAATAAAATCCACATGATGAGAATCTTGACCTATCCCACCAAATGTTCTCACTTTTCATGGCATCTCTTAGTAGGTACAGAAGATTTCTGAGACTCTCTTGCATTCTTTGAAGAGTACAAGTCCCCATATGGAATCGGGATTTTCCCCTCAAAGTGAAGGGACATTTTTGAAACAGTCTTTTCAGCAATATAGATTTGAAGATGAACTTGGGTGGAAGATTAAACAAGTCTGATATCTTTGGCATGTCCTTTTAAAGATCTATTTCTTAAGGGTTAGAATTTTATTTGTTGAAAATGATAGTGTATTTTTCTAGTTGCCTTTTGTTCATACTGATGATTACTCTTTCTAACTTTGTGGATTCTTCTATGGCATTAATAATATGAATTATAAAGTCAACATATAAAAATTATGCTGGTTGTTGGGATTATTCAAAGAGTATCATATGGGTGTCTTCTTGCAGCTTTATAAGAATTTGGGATTCATTTCCAGACTTCTGCGGAAATACTGTCGGTTTTTGATGGAATTTTAGGCATGGTATTCACTCTATATTCAAACAAGTCAATGTTTATTAGACCTTTCAATCATGTACTCTAGTGAGAATTTTGCAATTTGGATTGGTGGAATTGAGTCATTTTCCAAATGTTGCTACTTAATTCAGATGGTTACTAAATTTTTCACAAAAGTAGAGGTGCTTATTATTTGGCCAGAAATTGCTTAGAATTGGTTAAATAAAGAATAGTCAGCTTCATAAATCCCTCACTGAGGAAAGTGTCAGAAATGGTCTCAATGCAAATAGATACAAGGAATCTAAAACTATTGTCAAGGCTACTAGAATAATGCCTCCAATAAAATCTAAGATCCCTATCCACTATGCTGAACATTCATTGATGAGGTATGCCTTAGAGAAAC
This sequence comes from Picea engelmannii, assembly GCA_009831015.1. Lineage (NCBI taxonomy): Eukaryota > Viridiplantae > Streptophyta > Pinopsida > Pinales > Pinaceae > Picea > Picea engelmannii. The sequence continues at coordinate 517,925 of ML778996.1, forward strand.
ATGGACTGATACTGAAAGAGGAAAATAAATTAGTTGTCAGCAGGTGCAATTCTTACAGATTAGTTGGAAAGCCATTGGAAAACATCAATAACTACACGATATCCTCAGAGGAGGCAGAGGAGTTGGGGCATTCCACACTTTGATACAACCACAAAAGAATGGAAAAGGGATTGTGTTGCACTATAATGAAGCAAGAGCTCCCCTAAACCTTATAATGAAATAAAGATTGTGTTGCACTATGAAGAACTAAGAGATGATCCTGTTAGTATTCTCTTTTGACCCTCATTTCTAGAAATTGCAGAGGGTAGGCTAGGGAAGAAGCAAAATATATGTGTCTAAGTATTGTTTAAATACAAAAGAAGTTGCCTTAGCAAGCTTGAAGTTTCTGAGCTTTAAAAGATCAAGAGTATTGATTAAGAGCAATTGAAGCAAGTAAAGGAGTAGAGTGGACATATGGCACATAGATCTATTGCAGATTTAAGGGTGGTTCTAATTGTTATAGTGACAGATTTGAAAGCTTGAGTGAGACCCTTTTTTTAGTAAGCATGTAACGAAGGAGAAAGGTACAACAATTTCAGCATAGTTCAGGACTATCTTGCAATATGGAAGAGGTTTGAAGACACATTTATGAACAACTTGATGAGAGAGTTGAAGGACACATGTTGGACTATTCTATGATAGATATAAAGAGCATTTTATGATTGTTGAAGAGCATCTTTGGACCATTGAAGGAGATTGTTGAAGGAAGTCTTGGAAGAAGCTTATTGTAGATTCATTTAAGTGTAAATTG
>ML778996.1:530291-545760 GCA_009831015.1 Picea engelmannii
TAAGAGATGGGATAAGAAAACTAAGTAGTAGAAAAGATAGGAGTTTAGGGGTCTTAGATGGAGAAGTAGGGCACAAGACTCAAGAGTGATTGAGAGAATAGAATTGTAGAAGATAGTTGAAAGAGAATTGCCATTGTATGCAACTTGTATCATGATTTAACATATTCAATTTTAACTGGGAATCTCTGCCTCATGTTTTTTGGGCTGTCTAGTCTGTCTTTTTGCCTGTGAAGATTATTGCAGTAATAGTACATCGTAACGCATTGGTGATGTGAGATGAGTTTACAACAGTCAACTACATTAGAGATATGAGACTAAGCCTAAATTTCTAGTGACTACCACAAAAGATGAAGATAAAGGCCCAACATTCAAACCACTTTCCCACTTCTTCCAATATGTGTTCTGCAACCTTAGTCAATCTTCTTTTCATTGTACCCATCTTTACTTTCTTAACTACTTATATCCATGAAAGCATTGCTTACTGATTGAACAAACTTATCCTGAATAGAAACCCTATCGATTGAAGGAGCATCACTCACTATTAGTTCATCGAAGGTCAACAAAAAAAAAAATCAAAATAAAAAAGCAGATGACACCAACAATTAACTGGCTAGTATCATTCATCCACTTTTTGTGTTCTCTATGCATGTGTCCCATCCAAGAGGTATTCCCCTCTAGCCTTTGACATAATAGATACCCTCTATTAATGTAAATAATCTACTAATTTTCTTGCTCATAATCAACATGTATGGAATTAGTCAAAAAAGTTAAAAACACATTTGTGAATATGGTGTGGATGAAGACTAAAATTGCATGCACTGCTAATACAAAAAGTAGTACTAGCTTTACAGTCCTACAACTATTTCTCCCTTCCTATTCTTTAGTCATTCTATTTTTCCAGATATATTTGCAACAAAGATGCCATGATAAGTAGTTTAATGGGAAATGGGTGGTTTTTTATGTGAACAAGTTCTCTATAATTTCGTTAAACTTAAACTAGCAAATCCCTTAGTCACCATGCATAAGTAGTGAGAGTTTTATTTTCTTTTCTTTTTGAAAAAATACACATTATATTACAATCAAAATACAACTGTATGAACAACATCAGGCTAAAACTTCACATCGCACCCCCCACCCCATCCCTCTGGCCCAACATATGCACATACGACTAACATATCTTCCTTAGCACAAACTCTAATGTATCATTATCTAAAAAATATGTATTCTAGATGACACCTAGTTAACTAAGTCAAGCTTTGAACACTTAAATCTTTCCCAGATTGAACTTGGACAAGTCACCACTAAAGGTACCTTTGCATCTCCTTCTCCATAGAAACGAAAGCCCTGACAAATGAATATCACTCTAAAAACTTCTGCCCTACTTCTTGATCATCAAGCTCTCTCCAAGAATGGCATCCTTCAACCTCAAAAGACCAAAAAATAGGATTAAAAACTATGTCACAATCCATCCTCAATTATAATCTCCTCTTTGTGACAAATTACACATGATCCTTTTTGGTCTCAATCTATGCAACCTGACATTAATTGATAGACTCTAATGTATTAGCATCCACCCTATTACTCATGATTCTAAAGAGCTCCCGAATTTCGAAACAGATTGACAATACTTGAGCCACCTTTTCTCAGAATCCTGCAGTTCTCATCTTCTTTTAAGTCTACCAAGAATGTTAGAACATGCTCTTATAGTGGCATAAAGCTTATTGCATTATATCTCACGGAGATTTATCATAGTTCTATCTCCAAGATTTTCAAATGGGGCCCAAAGACTCTATCTACATTTTAAGCCCTAAATATATGAGTAATTTGCACAACTCTAAGAAAGTGACCTCATTTGCAGCTACTAGCAGATGGAGCCAAGTAACTGGCCTCCAATCTTTCCAAGTCTGCAAGTTTTTATCCTACAAGTCTCCCCACATATAAAAACATTTCTTACACAACCTTCTTACACAACAAGAAATGTCTCCCATATGTCCTCTTGGTGTTTGAAAAGCCTAAAAGGATCTAGTTGCTAGATCCCATGCATTTTGTAGTCCCTGAAATTCCCAATTAAGTTCTTCACCTGTCAAACTTTCCAAATTCTTTTAGATATGTTGAGCCATTAACTTTGAAGGAAATTACCCCACAATAACATCACAGATCCCAAATAGCCCATTCAATCCATTAACTTGTGAGGTAGTCAACAACCTATGTGTGATGTTAAATTGTTGTGTTGCCTCACCTTTCATTGTCCATAACAATCCACTTGGCAACCAATGAAATCCATTCTGCATGAATACTAGTCAACCCACTGCCCAAGGCCTTCCTTTTCACTAGCAATGCTGCAAATATCCAAGGCAATTGGTGGTAGTTTTCCCCCTTGTTTTCCCCAAAGAAAAGAGTGTGAAGTGAGTTCTAGCTTCTTATTCCCCCTTGTTGCTACTGGACCTAAGTCACTCCAATGTATTGTGTTGCAGCCTTTGTTTTAACATGTGCAATTAAACTATTTTCTGAATTTGAGCTTACAACCTTATTAGCACCAACATCTGGTCAACATTTTTGTATAAGTTACTCATGTGAAATTTTCAGGTTGCTTATTGGCATACAATGAGACATCGATTCCACTTTCGTTTGAAGAGTTCATTCTCTCAAGGGCACCACAAAATGTGGCAACATTTTATGTTTGACTCCTAGATTACTAGAACTTTTGCAACGATTTTCATAGCATTTAGGAAATGAATGTTTATTGAGAGGAAAGGTATCACTTATTGGATGTGGAATATGATTACAATTTGTGTTGTACCTTAATCATCTTAACAAAAAGATTTTTCTTTGTATCAATCTGTTACTTACTCTCTTCCATCAATTGGCCAATGGTAGGGTCTCCTTCGTTTTGCATCACTTGCAGATACAAAGGTCCAATGACTTGTGATGAGACAAACCAAAGACTATCTCATTAGCAATAGAGTTGACACTAAATCCTTGTTAATAACAACGACTTCCAACAACATTGGGAGTTCTDCTAGGTTGTTTAGCTTCTAGTTGCAAGGTAGATAAGTAATGCATCAAATATTGGTCATGAGAGGAGGATATACCAGTCCTATAGACTACAGTAGCAATGTTCCCAAAGCCATAGAGATAACATTCTTGATCTCTCAATACAAGTTTATTCTACATACATAAACTAAAAGGGTATTTCTTTTCAAATTCAAAATTATGTTTTTTATATTTTTACTTTCCCTTGTGCAAGATAACCAACTTTTCAACCATCTACCCTTTTTACTCATCGAAATCATTTATAGCGGAATTTAAAGATGAAGGACCAGGTAAATAGTAAATACCTATCAAGACATTTGGAAAGTTGAAACCCTGGTAATTATTCATCGCCAAGTGCAGAAGCATAAAAGATTACAAGTTTGTATATGTCATTTGTTGCCCACCCCGCGTGTTGCACAGTTAGGGAAGAACTATGGTACATGAAGAACAACGTGGTTATTGGAATGCAGGATTGTAGTAATGCTTGTATAAGCTGCAAATTTAGTAACATGGAAGATATACACTGGACTATTATGTTATATGTGTTTGAGGGAGTTACCACCATTCTTATATGGCTTTGGATAAACAAAGATTTCAAGGCCAACAATATGCAGTGTAATGGTTCTTCTTGTAAAAACATGTAGGCTTGAAGAAACAAAGAAATTAGATTAATGTCCACTGATGGAAAAAATAGGTCTAATGGGACTAAAAAATACAAAAAATAATAAAAGTAAAATAAGGAGTGCTTAGGGCATCTTCTCCCTAAAGCAGAAGGCACTGTCTAGCTAGATTTGAACCAGGTGAGATATCAAATAACTTTACGCTATAAATTAAAATTTAAATTGGAAGTGAAATACAAGGAAGTGAATAATTAAGTGAATAATTTACAAATCTCAGAGACAATAATTAATACACAACAAAAATAAATGTATAAGAAGAGAAACACATGACAGAGATATTTTATCTTAACAAAACATTCACCAACCGACTGCAAACCAAGGACGTTCCACCCAACCATAGACATTGTTGTTCCAAGTATCAACAACAATGTCACCCCCAAGCCAGGGCTATGAATCCACGAGGACGGTTCTAGGGTGTCACTCAACTTCCCAAACCAGTCATCACTCAAGCTCTCACAGGTTCTTCAACACACAACAATCTAAAGTACACTAGCTCTCTTCTCTCCAACCTGCACAACCCAAAAGAATGGACCCCCTTCTCTACCTCGCAGTCCCTCAGGTTTTCCACCTCCTTTCAAGGCTCCAGTGCATTTGGTTGAGAATCTCCATGTTGGGACTCTCAGGACTCACAACTGTGAATAAAATTTTGCACATGCCAATGCATTTCAAGCATGCAAGCACACATTCAGGGCTGGAATACACCAGTCATTACTACAACCATCCAACAATTCATTTTTCCTTTCCCAACCAAGACCAAGGATGGATGAAAGTGTGAAAGTGTGTATGGAGAAGAACAAAATGAGGAGTGTGAACAATGAAAAATGAATGAACAAAGTGAGTGAAGAAGAACCCCCCAAAATTCCACAAGATGGGTTTATATATTTACTTGCAAATCAAGAACCACATGGCCTTCCCCAAGAAACTCATGTAGCCACTTCTCTCCATTAAAACAATTATGCGTAAAAAAAATATGATAATATGACTTATCCCCTTAAGCCCCCTCTCTGGTGGAATCATAGCCCCCTATAAGTCTTGTCCTTGTCCGTCTAGAAGCCAACGATGTATTTTATTATTAATAATGATCAAAACATTACATTGCCTAGGCACGCTGGCCTCTTTAATTGTTTGGGCACTCCGACCTTTCATCAAATAAACAAAATACATTATTTCATATGGGGACTCAAAATCAGGGTATTACATTCTCCTTTGTACTTGCATTATTTTGATACTAGATAAAAGAGAGAAGAGCAACCTCACCTTCTCGTTGGGTTTTCTCCGGTAAGGGTTTCCTAGAGAAAATATTTTGTGTTATCTTGTGGATGGTATGTGATTTTACTTTATTGTTCTCTATTTTCCACATTTTATCTATTTCATGCATAAGAAAAAAATTAGTAACTAAATATTCTAGAATATGAAGGAATTCAACCTTCATAGTGTAGATTTTAGTTTTATTTATCAGATTTGTTGCGATGAACCATTCTAGTCAAATATCTAGAACAATTTATAGATCATCCACATTAGCAAAAATGTTGAATAATAAAATAAATTATGGCTTATGCAATTCATCACAAGTAACAAATTTACAATGGTCAATGTTCATTGTTCTAATTTCTTTCTCATGTTATTATGAATCTCCCTATGTTAAAAGTTAAATGAAATACAAAACCAAAGAGTGTAGTAATATTACATGGGGAACAATTTTGAAACATTAAAAAAATAGTTTATGCAACACTACACAATCTACAAGCACCAAAATATTTGTGAATCTTTTTTTTTAAGTAACTGAAACTTTATATTATATAACAATTGCGCAATTGCAAACATCAAAATTTCAACAGTGTTGATACAAAATTATGGTTCATGGCCATAATTCCTTGTGCTATGGTTAGACTGTAGAAAGTACATACTATCTTCCAAAGGTCGTGTTTCCCATGTCTTGTAGTTCTAGACCACTTACATGTAATTACATAGTACATAAATGTATGTAAAAGGTACATACTATCCAAAAAAAATTACTATACAAGATGTGTGCCACGTGGTGCACATCTAAGGACCAGATATGAGAGTTGGAGGCCTGCCACATGGCGCAGATTAGATGGCCATATCCGAGGACTGGACGACTACCACATGGCACACATTCGACTACTAGATCGAAGATTTGGAGTCCTGCAACGTGGCACACATTCGACGGCCAGATTCGATCGATGCATGCATGCCACGTGGTGCAAATCTAAGGACCATATATTAGGGCTGGAGGCCTTCCACGTGGTGCATAATAAATGGCCAGATCCGAGGGCAGGACGTTTTCCATGTGGTGCACATTCGACGGCCAGATCCGAGCGTTGGAGGTATGCCATGTGGTGCACATCTGACAGCCAGATCTGAGGGTTGGAGGCCTGCCACATAGCTCACATACAACGACTAGATCTGAGGGATGGAGGCATGCCACATTGCAAATGTTTGACGACCAGATCTGAGAGCTGCATGCCTACCACGTGTGGCACATCCCATGACCATATCCGAGGGTTGAGGTTTTCCACGTGGCAGACGTCCCATGGCCAGATCCAAGCGATGTTGGCCTTCCACATGGAACACATCCCACGACCATATCAGAGGGTTGCAGGACTACCACATGGTGCACATCCGATGGCCAAATCCCAGTGTTGGAGGCGTGTCACGTGGCATACATCTAAGGACCATATCTGGTAGTTGGAGGCCTGCCATGTGGTGCACATTAGATGGCCATATCCAAGGACTGGAGGCCTGCCAAATGGCACACATCCAATAGCCAGATCTGAGCATTGGAGGCCTTCCACATGGCTCCACATCTGATGGTGTTAAGCGATCCACATGGAAGACGTCTGAGAGGCAGATCAGATGGTCAGAAATGCATCACCTGGTAGAGATCTGATGGCTTGATCCGAAAGCTATGAACATGCCTCCTCACATGGATCTAACTGCTTGATCCAATGGACAACAAAAATGTTCCACCACTTGGAAAAGATATGACAGACTAGCGTAGATCTGACGGACATATCCCATAACAAGATGACGATGTTTCTCGATGCTCATAGTTTTTCTAATGGAGTTGCTCTTTTAACAAAGGATTTATCGTTGCAAAGGGGGGGTCAAGTTGGATTGGTATTTTAGGGGTAAGAATGAAACATGATCTTATTTCACTATCTCAAGAAATATCCAAGACGAAAATTGAATCATGTATGGTTAGCCACTAGATACGTTCGAGAACACTAGAATTTGCGAATAGATATGGGATTTTGAAGCATATATTTGCTTTTGCTTTTTTGAAGGGATTTTTTCCGAATCATGGCTCACATGCACTTACATATCATAGGACACTAATATTTAAAAAAATATATAAATGTGTGATGTTAATCATTTTTCTCCCTGATAGATGTTGAAGCATTCTTAGATCTCTCAACTGACTGGAATGCAACAATAAACTAACATACCCCTAAAGTAGGGGAAAGGAAACGCTGAAAAATATACAAGGTAGAAAATGTATGAAAAGAAGAGAAGAACAATGGAATCAATTACTTGCAAAATGCAAATAAGCTATATAGAAGATAGTCAACTTTGTTGAAGAGGCAATAGTCGATTAATATACAGTTAATATAAGAGAAATGTGTGAAAAAGTGCAAGATCAATAAATTCAAGTACATGCAAAATAGACATAATTTTGGGTAACTAATACCAAATAAGTCTCTTTCACAATCGTAAAATGGATAAGAATGTAAATCATATGGATAAGAATGTAAAGACAAAATAAAAGGCAATATATCACAATAGGGAATGGCGAGTTTAATTGCAAGAATTTTGAGATTTTATGAATGTTTGAGAATTATCTGCAGAAGTTTCAACATTAAATAAACACATGCTGGTGTCTACTCCCATCCATGTGCCAATACCCAATTTGATTTTGAAATTGCAATTTTTTATTTAAAGGCTAAGAGCATAGGACAAATGAGAAAATTGAGTACGAGCTTGTCAAAGGAAGCCTATTGTACTATATTTTCTCTGTGATGCCATGTTAGTGTAATGTCCTCATTGGCCTAGGAAGCATAAGGAGTGGTTCCACTAGCCTAATTTGGTTCCCGTAGGCTAAGTCGGAAAAGTTACCTAAGTAACTCAACGTTTGCCTAGGAAATGACTTTATAATTTAGTGAAAAAGGGAAAAAGGGGGACATGGGTCTTAGGCAAATGAAGTCACTTAAAAATTATAAAGTGCGCAAGCATAATGTGACTTTAAAAAGAAAATTAAAAGTAAAGTGAGTGGGAAATAACTCAATGGACAAATAAAAGAGGGGAAAAGAGGAGGCGCCCCTCATTCTTGCATTCACCCATTTGGAAAATAGTTTTTTTGAGAGCTCTTGAGGAAAGAGTCTAGGGATTTTGGAAACCCTTGTTCATCTATTGGTTTTGATGTTTCAACGATACACCCTAGTTAGTCTTGGGAGGAAATCACTCAGATTTCTTTAGTGAACTTCATTGCTACAGAGATTTATCTTATTGTAGTTGAATTTCTTAAGTTGGTGGTTGATTTTCTTTGGTGTGGCGGCTGGGATTTTTATTGTGGGATGAATTTTCCATTGAAGGGCGATTTCTTTATTGTTGTCAGGCACCATCTATACAAAGGCTGCATTATTTTACTACTGGGCATTTTTATACTTGTTGGGTGCATTCTCCCTTCATTATGGGTCGAATCCTCTATTACTGGGCGTAATCTTTAGAAGAGAATCGAGTTTTGATTGATGGGTTCCATTTTACATCTTATGGGCACCTTATACTCTAGTATGGGTGCATTTATCTACACCTGGAAGCATATTTCCATAGTTGGACGTGATGACTGCAATTCTGGGTGCATTTCATTGATTGTGGGATGCTGATATACTCACTGAGAGAAACTTTCCCTCATTCTGAGCACTAAAATACTTGTTGGGTGCATCCTCACATCTTATACAGACCGCCATTACAATCAGATCTCTGTTGCAAGTTCAAACAAAGAACTACAATGCCTATAGTTGTCAAATCCTCCAAATTTCTGGACCAGGTTCCATTATTAATTGTGTAGCTTATTCTTGTGTTATTTAACTACTGTTGGGTGCTGATATTTTGTGCTAAAAGTAATTTGAAGTGGATGGGTTAGATTTTATCATGTATCCCTTATCCTATTCTATGAAAGAATAAATAAAATTGTTGGTTGTTTGTTCTCTTATTAGTATGTTCTAGTCTTCTTGTTAATTGGCTTGTTGTTATAGACTGTCATTGAACCGTTTGACAAAATATGACAACCGAACTTAAGGGAAATTTGCAATAAACCAATCCAAAAATATTAAAGTGGCATCAAAGCATGTTCCTCTACAGCTGTGGGATTTGAGGGGCATTTATAATCAGATTTATGAGACTAGAAGACGAGAACAACATTACCTATCGAAGATGTAGGGGAAGAACCCCAGATCCCCCTGGGTGGGAAGAAGAAGAAGTGGTTAGAGAAGAAGAGACATGAGAGGCAGCACCATCTATCACACCTAAGGGAAAATAAACTATGGGGGGAGAATATGATACCATGATCAATAGTCTGTTCAATATTTTGAATGATTTGGCCAAGGTTCAAAAGGCCATGATGGACCTTATGGGGCAACTAGCTAAGAATTCTTTGGAGGGCCCAACGAAGTAGAACCAAAATGGTGATGGGGGTTCAAAAAATGGAGAGGTTATCCACTCATGCACTACCATGTAGAGCCACCCCCACTTGTACACCAAATCCCCCAGACCCATTATGCCTCAATTTTTGGGGAATGAGGCTGCAAGTCCATTGATGCAGGTTGATCAGGATGAGCCCTATAGGGCATATTTAGAGGAGTACAGGAGGCTAGGAGATGATTTCCACTCAACCATGTCCTTTGCAGAGTTCTGCAATATGAAGAGCAGAAATCGACTGAGAGGGCCCATGAGGGCCATGACACAAAATTTTAAGTTGCAAGGTACCATTGGGAAATTCATTATTCCCAACTTTGACGGGGGCTCTAAATGCTCCACTAGATCATGGGTGCAAAATCTCAACACTTACTTCTAGCTGCACCAGATGACAGAGACATATGCCATTAAGTTGGCCACATTGCACCTGGATGGCGAGGCCCATGAGTGGTGGTACCATGGGTTAGTCACCTTGTGACATACTAGGGTTACGTCCTACCTGGACTTCACACAGAGACTCATCGAGAGATTTGACAAGAAGGAACCTGAGCTTCACTTCAGAGAGTTGGCTCAACTCAAACACACAGGTAGGCCATAGGCATATATATATGAGTTTCAGAGGGTTGTTTTGATGGTGACAAAATTTCATAGGGTCATTTGGTGATGTTGTTTTTTGAGGGGCTAATGGAGCCTCTACAAGGATGGGTCAAGGCCTACAAGCCTACCTCTTTACAGGATGTAGTCACCAGAGCTCGGGACATGTAGGATGCAATACCTAAAAGTCAATTTCCGCCCAAACCCACTTTTACCCCGAAGACTAAGGAAATCAGACCACCTCAGAGAGATTGGGTAGACAAGCCCAAACTGGATGAAGAGACCAGGAGAGAATTGAGGAAAAATAAATTGTGTTTCAGCTGTCATGAGCCATGGGCACCAGGACATAGATGCGTCAGGAAGGACAGAATGGGAAAGGCCCATTACATTGAGGTATGCTCTGACAGTGACAATGATGAGGATGAGGAGGTGGAGCAGGCACAGGACCAGGGACATCCAACATCATGAGAGGAGTCTTCATAGGCTGGGGCTAAGGACCTAGTCATGGCCTCGATGTTAGGATTTCTGAGGTATCATACCTTCAAGGTCAGAGGTGTCCTAGAGGGGCACGTGGTGACAATATTGATCGATGGGGGAGCATCCCATAACTTCATTTATGGTAACATGATCGAGAGGAGAGGATTTCCGACAAAGGAATTCAATGGGTTCATAGTAGTCATACTAGGAGGCCACCAGATGAGTTGCACCGAATGGATTCCCAAGCTCACAATAACCATGGGAAACTACTCAATGACAGATGATTTCTTTGTGGTGGACATACCAGACACCAATGTAGTGTCAGGCGCTCAATGGATTTACTCTATTGGGAGATACACTACTAATCAGAGGACCATGGAGATGGAGTTCACAGGCTCAGATGGAAAGAAAGTGGTCCTACGAGCCATGCACCAGTACCCACCAAAGATTGTGTCATCGCACAACATGGAGGCATTTATGAGGCATGGTGATATAGACTGGGATGTAGAGTGTTTTATTTCTAACCGAGAGCCACCTGACTGTCTGCAATAGCTTCCAGAGGACTTACATATATTACTCCACAAGGATCATAAATTATTTAGTGACATTCCTCCTGGAATTCCACCTGATAGAGGTTTTGAGCATATCATAGATCTAGAAGTTGGGACCAAGCAGTTATCACAAACCCCTATCAGCACCCTAAAGTTTACAAGGATGAGATTGAAAAAAACCATTAAAGAATTGTTGAAAATGGTCCACATCCACCCTAGTTCCAACCCATTTGCCTCTTTCGTTGTCTTCGTCAAGAAAAAGGACGATACTCTAAACAAGAAGATGACCAAGAATTAGTACCCCATACCTGTGATCGATGAATTAATGGATGAGCTCAAGGGAGCCAATTTTTTATTATCGAAGATTGATCTTCGATCAGGGTATCATCAGATTAGGTACAAGAGTAGGACGCACCTAAAATAGCCTTTAGATGCCACTATGGGAATTATGAGTTTTTGGTCATGCCATTTAGGATAAATAACGCCCCCACCACTTTGCAGTCCCGCATGGATCATATGTTCAATAAGCAGCTGAGGAAGTTCTTATTGGTCTTCTTTGATGACATCCTCATATACAACAAAACATGGGAAGACCATATGTGACATATGGATGAAGTACTTGGTATTATAGAGAGTCAACAGTTGTATGCGAAGGAATCCAAGTGTGAATTTGGTATTACAAATATGCTCTACTTGGGGCACATGATTTGGGTGAATGGGGTACAAGTGCACCAAGAAAATATCAGGGCAATCATTGAGTGGCCAACTCCTAGGAATGTGACAGAACTAAAGAGTTTCCTTGGTCTTTTCACTTACTACAGGATTTTTTTTAAGGGATTCTCACAGTTGACAGTGCCATTGACCGATCTCACCAAAAAGGGGGCTTTCGTTTGGATAGAGGAGGCCCAAGAGACATTCGAGAAAATGAAGAAGGTGATGAGTTCATGCCCTATTTTAGCACTCCCTAATTTCACTCAGCCCTTTGTCTTGGAGTGTGATGCTTTGGGAATTTGGATAGGATCAATATTGATGCAAAACGGTCACCTAATAGTGTTTGAGAGCCGCAAACTCTGAGAGTATGAGCGACATTACTCCATATATGACAAAGAGATGTTGGTCATAATGCATGCTTTGACCAAATTCTGGCAGTACTTGGTGGGGAACATGTTCAAGGTAAAGACCGATCATAGTAGCTTGAGGTTTATCATGAAGCAAAAGGAGCTGAGCGAGCGGCAACAAAAATGGATCAGCAAAATCCAAGCCTACGATTTTGAAATTGAGTATGTGAAAGGCAAAAATAATGTGGTTGTTGACGCCCTATCTAGGATGCCCACTCTCTCTCATGGATATTTCAGTGGAATGAATGGAACTCCTATTGGTAGAATACTCCAAAAAAAGGTTTGCTTGTGAAATACTTGATGGTTAGGTCTCCAATGACATGTATAGGGTGATTGATGACATCATATATTATAAGGACCAGATCTATTTAGTACCAGAATCTCAGTTGAAAGACAAAATTTTGCATGTTGCGCATACTTGTCCTTTGGAAGGTCATCTAGGATACCTGAAGACTTATACACAATTTTGGGAGAGGTTCGCTTGGAAGGATATCAAGACTAATGTATTGAATTTTGTACGAGAATGCCACATATGTCAGCAAAACAAGGTGGAACATACCCATCTAGCAGGATTTCTCCAACCGCTTCCCATTCCTGAACAAAAATGGGAAAGCACTTCGGTGGATTTTATTACAGGTTTGCCTCTAGTTCAGGGGAAAGAATGTATCTACGTGGTGGTTGAAATGTTTACTAAATTCACCCATTTCTTCCCCATATCATCCAAATACTTTGTAGCGCAAGTAGCGAAATTTCTTTTCAGAGAGGTATTTTGGCTGCATGGATTGCCCAAGACAATTGACAGTGATCAAGACAACAAATTCATGGGGGGATTTTGGCAAGAGATAGTCAGACTCATAGGGACAAAATTAATGCCTAGTACCAGTTATCACCCTCGGACTGATGGGAAAACCGAAATTGTGAAAAAATGGCTCGAGGGGTATTTGAGAAATTATGTATCAAGGCAACAAAAGGCGTGGATCAAGTGGCTGCACTTGGGTAAGCATTTCCATAAGACCACTTATCACATGTCGATCAGGATGACACCTTTCAAAGCTTTGTATGGTTATGATGCCACCACCTTTATGGACCAAGAATTTGGTGACAATCGGGCACCCAAAGCCAAAGATTGGGTTCAGGAGAGTTAGGACATCTTGCGAACTCTCAAAGATAACCTGCAAATGGCACAGAATCGGCAGAAGATGTATGCCGACAAGCATAGAGTGGAGTGCAGTTTCAAGGTGGGAGACTTGGTATACCTCTGCTTGCAGCCATACAGGAAATCATCCTTGAAAATGAAGGGGTAGAGAAATTGAAGCCACAATTCTATGGTCCCTACAGGATTTTGAGGCGAGTCGAGGAGGTAGCTTATGAGTTAGAGCTTCCAAAAGGGTGTAAGATACATAATTTCTTTCATGTTTCATGCCTCAAGAAGGCAGTGGGACAACATGTTGTCATCTCTACAGAGCTGCCACCATTGGATGAGGAGGGGCAGTTGATTCTAATTTTGGAGGAGGTGTTGGAGACCAAAGAGTGGAAATTAAGGAACAAAAGCATCAAAGAGTACCTGATCAAATGGAAAAATCTGCCTATCAAGGATGTTACTTGGGAAGGAGAGTAGATATTGCAAAATCTTGTATTACAGTTGCTTGAGGACAAGCAATCTTAGGCGGGGAGGACTGTAATGTCCCCGTTGGCCTAGGAAGCATAAGGAGTGGTTCTGTTAGCCTAAATAGGTTCTTGTAGGCTAAGTCGGAAAATTTACCTAGGGAACTCAACTTTTGCCTAGGAAATGACTTTATAAAGTGAAACAGGGAAAAAGGGGGACATGGGTCTTAGGAAAATGAAGTCACTTAAAAATTATAAAGTGTGCAAGCATAACGTGACTTTAAAAAGAAAATTAAAAGTAAAGTGAGCGGAAAATAACTCAATGGACAAATAAAAGAGGGGAAAAGAGGAGGCGCAACTCATTCTTGCATTCACCCATTTGGAAAATAGTTTTTTTTAGAGCTCTTGAGGAAAGAGTCTAGGGTTTTTGGAAACCCTTGTTAAACTATTGGTTTTGGTGTTGCAACGATACACCCTAGCTAGTCTTGGGAGGAAATCACTCATATTTCTTCAATGAACTTCATTGATACCAAGCTTTATCTTATTCCAGTTGAGTTTCTTAAGTTGGTGGTTGATTTTCTTTGGTGTGGCAGCTGGGATTTTTATTGTGGGACAAATTTTCCATTGAAGGGAGAATTCTTTATTGTTGTTGGGCGCCATCTATACGAAGGCTACATTATTTTACTACTAGGTGTTTTAATACTTGATGGGCGCATTCTCCCTTCATTCTGGGTCGAATCCTCTATTACTGGGCATAATCTTTAGAAGAGAATCGATTTCTAATTGTTGGGTGCCATATTCCATCTTATGGGCACTTCATGCTCTAGTATGGGCGCATTTATCTACATCTGGAAGCGTATTTCCATAGTTGGACGTGTTGATTGCAATTCTGGGCACATTTCATTGATTGTGGGATGTTGATATACTCGCTGAGAGCAAATTTCCCTCATTTTGAGCACTAAACTACTTGTTGGGAACATCCTCACATCTTATACAGACCTCCATTACAATCGGATCTCTGCTG
The DNA here is from genome assembly GCA_009831015.1 of Picea engelmannii. Lineage (NCBI taxonomy): Eukaryota > Viridiplantae > Streptophyta > Pinopsida > Pinales > Pinaceae > Picea > Picea engelmannii. The sequence goes on from ML778996.1 coordinate 545,089, forward strand.
CAAGATCAGACAGAGAACTACAGTGCCTATAGTTGTCAGATCCTCCAAATTTCTGGACCAGGTTCCATTATTAATTGTGTAGCTTATTCTTGTGTTATTTAACTACTGTTGGGTTCTGATATTTTGTGCTAAAAGTAATTCTGGAGTGGTTGGGTTATATTTTATCATGTATCCCTTCTCCTATTCTATGAAAGAATAAATAAAATTGTTGGTTGTTTGTTCTCTTATTAGTATGTTCTACTCTTGTTGTTAATTAGCTTGTTGTTATAGACTGTCATTGAACAGTTTGACAAAATATGCCAACCAAACTTGAGGTAAATTTGCAATAAACCAAGCCCATAATACTATAGTCAAACCTTCAGTAACTATTTTACCAGACCACAAAATAGCCTCGTACAACAGGCATGGGATTGACTCTGTTTTTGTAAACGAGCAAGAGTGTTCCACCACAAGTATGAGAGAGTGAGTGACAAGCTAGGACACTCTCAATTCTATTGAATTCCACTAAATATGGTGTTGGTGGGAGACATACACAATGCATTGTTAGACGACTCTCAATTCCATTTGAATCATTATTGTCTCCATGCTAGTTGTTCAACACTCACAACATTGTAGAAGATGAAGATGGAGTGAGGGTATTCAATAGAAAAAGGGGATTTTCCTTAACTCATT
>ML778996.1:548410-568053 GCA_009831015.1 Picea engelmannii
TCATATTAAATATTACTTTTTAAATAGAATAGCTAACTATAAAGTGATATAGTGAAAAGAAAGGGATTTTAGAATTTATTGATAAAGATAACATGTATTATTAAGTGTATTTTGAAAAGAGATTTTAAGTTTCAAATCTTAAAATCAAATATGATTAAATAAAATCATATTAAATTAAAAATATATATCATATTAAATATTACTTTTTAAATAGAATAGCCTTACATAGTACACAAAGATAAAATACTATATATTGAAAAGAAAGGAGTTTTAGAATTCGTTGAAAAGAAAGGAGTTTTAGAATTCGTTGGTAAAGATGGCATGTATTATTATGTCAATTTTGAATTTTGAAGAGAGCATTTAAGTTTGAATATCACATATATTCAAATAAAATTATAATGAATTTAAAACAAAGTATTATAATATTAAATTTTATTTAAAAATAGGATGTAGTTTAAAATATAAATTATATTTTTGAATGGGGTGTTTTCGAGAAATGACGTGCGCAATTTTTTAGGAGGTCACATGGCCAAGCCACACACCATTTGGCGTTCATTCTTCGCTATCACTTTACTCCAGTCACCTCCAGGATTTAAATAGCCTGCTGCCACCTTCCACTATGCATTTGCACCTCGCAGGTCACACGAACTAGAAGCTCTGTGACCTGTGTGTCTTCATGGCGCTGTGCAAAGGGATTCTTCAGTCACTTCGGCTCCATCATGTTTTGCCTGCTCCTAAAGCCGAGATGTGGTTTCCTTTTCCTCATTCGCTCACACACAATTCACAGTGCCCCACCTCCCTGGTTCACCCCTTCCTCCATTTTGCGACCAAGTTCTGGTTTGACCTCCCTTTGTTTTCATTTTTGCAGTGGGGCTCCTCCTTTCCAAGCTCGTCAATATTCAGAGTCTTCCTCCCTCGGAAGTCGCTAGCTCTCGTCATGCCCCGACTCAGAGGCAAGGAAAAGCGAGGAGCAGCCAGGTATGAGGCCCGGGGAAGGAAATCGCTTATCCCCGACTCTCCCTGTGAAACTTCTAACCCCCCTCCCGTAGTTGATCACCACACCCTTGAAGTGGTTTTTCCCCCTATTTTGGCTCCTATAGTTGTGCTCGCTCAAGCCCAGCCACCCTGCGACCCTGCCCTTGACCTCTCCCCTCTCTCGAACCCCTACAGTTGTAGGGTTGAGTGGTTTGATCTTCTTGGCAACTCATTAGGCTTCGCACCACCTCCCCCATCCCCCCTTGACGTCCCTCTTTTTCGGCCTCCCCTCCCCGTCCCCCCCCCACCACCTCTCCTCCCTCCTCCCTTATGAGGTACTCCTCAGCTTCTCCGCAATCCACCCACCGAAGACCTTTTTGTGACAAGTGTGAAGATTGAACCGAGCTCATGGCTACTCTGAGTAACATCAAAAAAGACCTGGGGGATATCAAATTGGCTATGCTCGACATACAGAGCATGGACGTCGACCGCTGGAGCAGAGTGGACACCCTGATGGCTTTTCTTCAAGATCTTCGATAGGCCATAGCTGACCGTGACAAAGGGAAAATAAGTGTCCTCAAAGAATAAGTTCTCTCAGTGCACGCAAGAGCGAGATGTTACATTATCTATCTATCCTCTCACCTTTCCATTTATATGACCTCAATCATGAACAACCATCTCAACTCTCCATATAACACTCTTATCCATATTCTTCGCCCACCAAAAGCCATGCACCACCTTGAATCCAGTTGATCCCATCATCACTCTATTCTATGCTCACAACAACTAATTGCATCCTCTGAGATCCATGGTATTATTTCCATATATGCTCCGCACAGTACCTGCATGCACCTTTCGGAGGTCGAGACTCACTTGGGATCCTGTACATTTTCTTCTACAATGCAATTCCTCCTGTTTGAAATCAATGACCTCTTCCTACTCAAGTAGATGATACCTTGTTTTTTTTCCCTGCATCTTAACCACATGAATTGTTGTTCCATATAAATTTACCAAGTCGAAAACTCCAAGTTTTTCCAAACCCTTGGAGCTCTCTAAATCCATGACCTCGATATCCGCATGGATAAAACCTAAACTCAAACCCGGATTTGAACCTAAGATTTTTTTCACCAGCCAAGACCTAAGATTTCTTAAAATCCCAGTAATATTTCCATATCCTACAACAGCTGCAAGGACTCTCTAGCACATTTATCACTATCAAAAGCAATGTTTCTCCTTCTTAAACCACACACGTCCAGGGAATCACCTCTTCATGTTACAATATTTGTGTGGTTCAACTTGGGATTTGATGCTCATCATCCAAAGGAAATGGTAAGCCATTGGACGCTCCATGGAATCCCATGAACGAATCCTCATCACCGATCTGCTCAAATTTGTGGCATCACAACCTCCAATTTCATCATCAGCTAGAATCAACGTCTCTGCTCTAAAACGTTGATTCCTTTGTCCATTGTGAAACCTTCACGCCTTGCACCATATTCAAAAATTGTAATTTGATTCTTTCAAAGAAATCATATGGATTTGGAACAACGAACAACAACCAATCTAGGTACACCAACAAAAATTAGTCAGTTCTCAATTATAGAATCTACTCTTCCTATATCAATTGCTTCTTGTTGGTGGTGTCTCCTTCTCATATCGTGGCTCCTCCCCATAGAGACTTGTTATATTCACCTCACAACATCAATTAATGACAATCAATCTCCACTCATGGAAATCATCTACTCTCTTCTCCGCAAGTTACTAGGCTCTCTTGTTAGGGATTCAATCCCAAACTAGCTATGATACCCTATTAAATATTGAGAGAGAAATAACATAACAAGAAATCATGCACATAGAGACAATATTTATCTTGGAAACTCTTAATCGAGAGAACTGACACCTCCGTAGATACCTATTAATAAACTTAGCAAAAATGACCAAGCCAGGCCAACACCAACCACTTGAGACTACTTGAGGATTCTTACAATGGAGTATCTAAATCCATTAAATAGGCTTCATCAATTACAACCCTAATTCATTTACTAGAATTATACTACAATGCAAAAAAATGCATATCCTAGAGATATCCATGCAAAGACATGCATGGCCTCAAGATGGCAATGCAAAGACATGCATGGAGTGAATATAGTCATGTGAAGACATGCATGGATATGCATATCCATGCAAAGACATGTATGGTGTGGAGATAGCCATGCAATGACATGCAAAGACTCACATCAAATACTATAGGAAAATACCTTGAGTTCATAAACCACTAAAAGTAAATCCAACAATGACCTAATCAACAACTCTATGACTGATTCAATATTAACCTAACAAAATCAACCAAATCAATCACTACACACCTACCTGATCATACACTATTACCATTGCATTGCAACATCTTTAAAATTAATAGTACCACTTTTTAAATATTCGATTGATTAGTGTTTGTGAGAAACATGGCATAAGAATCTGATGGGACTTGAAAAAAAGTTAAATATATAAAACAATTCTGATAATCTTTATTTTTTTTGTATAATTGAAGATATCATAAGGCATTATGATATTTTTAATCATTTATGTGACAACCTTGAAGAGTGATGTTACAATTTTTAATATTTTTAGTTACCACTATTCTAATATATAATTTTTTATGATATAGATAAATAGATAGATTTATTTATTAAATGGATAACAAAGTTTGCATTGAGTGTGTGATTTTGGAAGAGATTAAAATCAAGAACTATGAGCAATAGAGTTAATAGTGTGATGGTAGGATCTAAAACATGGAATTGGTCTACTCAACCAAATATAATCATTGTTGCTCTATGTCAAGGAATAACTATAGTATCGACTCTATTGTCAACCATCTATTTTAGGCCCACATCATTTTCTCATCCAGCATTGTTGTACCTCTCACTAGATCTTCCTAAAATATTGATTGCCAATATCTGATATGTGAATTCAACTTATCATTGATTGTGAGTATGTTGGCTAGTGCAGGAGAAAGCACGACTTGATGTAAAACCCCGGGTTCCACATACTCTATGTAACCTTTCCTCCCACCGTGGGTGTTCGTTTTTAGTTGTTCTATTACTTGTTTCATATGCCATGAGATGTTATGTTCTAAGTATTTTTTCACTTTGATCTCTTGCTACCACAACTATATATCTACTGTGTGAAGATATAAAACAAGTTAAAAACATCGAAAGAGAGATATAGTAATTTTCCACAAACATTTTAGATAATTCATTAGCATTATTCAATATATTGAAAATTATAACAAATTATTCAGCGTAAAGCCTTAGTCCTTCTATTTGATTGTATTTTTCATAGTTTGGATTATTTCTTTAAAAAGTACATAATTCCAAACTAATTTCATGAATGTGGAATTTTGCATAATCATTACATGAAATAAGAAACTAATTCTAGAGAACCGTGAGGAAGAAAGTAAACATGTCAATTGCCCTATAGATGCAACTTCTAACCTATAAATTTCAAATAAAATGGTGATAAAAAGAGTTAAAGACTTTCAAAAATCTCATAACATTGTCATTGCATTTAATAACATTGTCATTACATTTATTATATATTTCAAAAACAATAAACTCATTTTGTAGCATCCTCCTTGGTGTTCTAATTAGTATCAATGAATGCAAGCACACATCAACATAGAAGTTGGTATTAATAGAAGAATAATAACCAAAATGATAACATGCATGAAGAACAACTTTTCCAATCTTATATTATCGTATATTCATAAAGTAAAGAATATTTACGCCGAAAGGTGTACACCTATTGATAATGGGCACAATTAATGATCTTTTAACCTTATTTAACCTTAAACCCTAATCTGATGGCTATGCATTGAAGATGCTGGCATATTCTTAATCGTCCTCCAAAATCAATGGGTCAAATTTATTGTTCATAACTTTCTTGCATTTATCAAGGCATCCGTTAATATGTTTGCTTTTTAACATTTACCTAATCACATCAAAAAATTAATGTAAGGATATGTAATTGCCACGTTTAAATGATTAAGTAAGATTAAACCGTGGCATCTAAATAAATACCCACGTTCTGCTTCTGAACCGGCCATGTGCCCACGCGTTTCATTTATCAACCTAATACAGCCAAACGTTTCATATTACCACAGACGTTTTATATTGGGGGCACCCATTCTCAACCGATACCTTTCGACGTTCTCAACCACGAGTTAGCGGCTATGCTAATATTACATAACAATGCATTTATATTTCATGACATGACATAGAAGAATCTATAATTATTGTGTTTATATATCGACTCAATAGATACTCATTTCTAATAAAATTAGATATTAAATTTATTGAATCAACAACTCAACACGTATGGTTATGCATGGTTACCACCTTGTTGCAATATGTTTAATACTAATAATGCCAATAAGTAGCGTTGATGAAAAATGTAAATAACACTAACATTAAAATACTCTAGATGGTGAGAATCCAATCATATATTCACTATCATAATTCCCTAATTGTATTCATTTAAAAAAGATAATTGTATCATAATTATGCTGTTGCATAATGATAATAATAATTATTATTTAAAAAAGACTATAGCATGGCCACGAATATTCTTCTTCTACTACATTTTAATTCTCATTGTAATAGTGTTGTCTTTCATTTTCATTGTAATAGTGTTGTCTTTCATTTTTTAAGGGAAGTGCGGATTTTGTCCTTTTGTTTAAAGTGTAAGTAACTTTGTGTGTTCTTTACAATTTAAGGTATCTTTCAAAACATTTCTAAATTTCATCTCCACTTACCTTAAACCTTAGCTTTGATGGAAAACTATAAAATCATTAATTATTAAAAAATCAAATCAATATGTTGTGATAATGAGTTTGTGTTAGAAGAATAACACTCAAATAAAGTTTGTTAGGCTAATTATCATATTAATGTTAATAGTTGGTATTGATCTATATGTGTGTGTGGGTTAGTTCAATCGATTGTCTTAATATTATTGGACATTTAGCTATTCCATGTTAACGTGTGTTTAGTTAGAATCACCCCATGTGAGGTGCACTAATCTACACCAATGCGTTTACTAAAGATGTCATCCACAAATGTGGGGAAGCATCCCTTGAGTTTCTACATGAGGTCTAGTGAAGGAATCAAACTATGGGGTTCTATTCTACAAAATGAGGTTATAAAGCAAACTTCTTCACCAAGACAAATTACTCTACCTAGTGTTGGAAATCAATTTGGAAGCTAAAGGTGAACACACATTGTTTGTGGATGAAAATTGAGAAGAAGGTTCTAACATGGGAGGTAATGCAAAGATGAACTAGACATGGTATCGACAATTTGTATTATATGCAGAGAGGATGAGGAAATGATAAATCACCTACTCATCAAGTGCCTATTTTCCAAACAAGTCTAGTTAGACATTGAGCAAATCAAAGGAGAAAAACAAGGGTGGATTGGTGACTCAATGAAGGAATGGATAAAAAAATGGATGAGTAGGAGAGAACTAAAAGAATGAAGGGTAGTGCCATGTTTCACTTTGTGGGGATTATAGTTGGAAAGGAACTCTCTTCTCTATGAAGATAAATATTTTTCCCCATTGCAATGCTTTCAACAAATCAAATATATGTCTACATCTTACGAGGTGTTAGGCATTATGAGCAAAGAAAGGCACCTGGAAAACTTGTTATTCAATAAAGAGTAGGCTTGGGTTTTTTTATGTGGCTAGTGAAGGTCCTTAGGATAATAATATTGTTGGGTGTATTTTGTATCTTTTAGAAAACCATTCTATCAATTTGAAGGCAGGCCTTGGTGCTAGAACTAACAACTATGTTGAATTTATAGCATTAAGACTACTTCTTAAATGTGCTTTGGATAATTATGTAAGGCAATTTTAGGTATTTGGAGATTCAATCTTGGTAATAAAGTAGATGAACAAAACATGACAACTTCTAAATATATTTCTAAACCCCTTGGGTGATCAACTACAAGTGATTGCAATCTCATTTGAGTCAATCTCCTTTCACTCATGTCTTTCAAGAGCACAATGTGATAGTAGATACTCTTTCAAAGGAGGGACAACATGAGCAGTACGAAAAGTTATTATTGAAGAGAACAAGGGCAGCGTAATAATTGTCATTGAATCCAATGCCTAATTTCTTGATGTTGGAGCGAAACTCATAATCCTAAAGATTCATTGAAATTCAGGGCTATTAGTGGATGTAATATTTATTTTGTTTGTCATATTTTAAGGTGTTTTTGTTTTAGTTCCCTTCTAAATTTTAAATGATTTTAAATAAAAAGTTTCAAGGATGGTAATCTCATGCACCTATATAAGCATGATTAGGAAGATATGTTGGTATTTCTTTGGTCTATGCGGAGATAAGCATATGCTTACTCAAATATTTTAAAGTGTAATAGCACATTAGAATGTAATTTATTTTCTTCTTGAAATCAAACGACATTTTGTTTCTTGGAATATATATAGCCCAAGGGGTTATCTCAACTAGTTGTTGTCAATGTTGTTGGGCATTTGGCTAGTTTCATGTCACCAAGTGCTCAGTTCAAACCCCCCTAGTTGAGGCACACTAGTCATTTGATGGGTGTACTAGGGAGGCCATTCACTAATATGGGGAAGCATCCATTGGATTTCCCTATGAGGTTTTCTTTGGAATGAATACATGCATACATACACATGTATGTAAATGATTTAGAGTTAAAATGTTCATAAATAATTGAGAAAGTATGATGGGGAAATTTGAAGGTGTCACGACGGGTTTTGAAGGAGAGTAGCATCACGATATGCATAGTTCAACAACATACATTGACACACCAACGAAGAGAAAACCCACATGAAGTAAACCCACCCTAGAGGGGTACATAGAGATAATATCACGCATGCTACCAAATCCAAACTTGTGCATGGTTAACTTAATTTTTGTGGTACATCTCAATTTTCAAATGCCCTAAGAAGATAGATGGCACTTGATAGGGAATGTGAAAACCATGCATTGTCCATACCAAACTTCAATGGGCCAGAACAACCTTATTAAAGAGAAATCTATAATTATAAACATCGTTGATAGGGGCCATTGTTATGTAAGTGTTCCCCATTTTGCACAAAAATCAAGATGCCCACAAAAACCTTTCACAAAGACAACACCTAGAGAACATCACAATAAAGAACATCAAGGACCCATAGCAAGAGAACATTACAAAGAACCTATGATAGCCCATGTGCTTGAATTGAATCGCCACACTAATAACATTCACAAAATTGTAGACATCCAAATAGTCTAACAAATATAGCCATGGGATATCCTTTAGTTTTGAGTTTTTGATTCTAGTAAATAACAAACATCAACTACTACTTCCATTGAGGTACAAAGAAAATAGTTTTAAGAATATCATGAGGGAATGTGCAGAGTTGGTAAAAAACAACTCTTGTAATCAAATTTAGAAAAATGCATCTTAAGAGCAATTCCTGGCTTAGCTTGTCTTTATGAGGGATAGGATAATGAAATGAAATGGTGATTTTATAATTGACAACGAGGCCATAATAGGTGAGGAGAAGGCAATATTTTCCAGAAAGCTTGGGGACCAACCGGTTTCTATGCAATGTTTGAGGAACATCCAATGTCAATAAGAAGATGCAAAGTATATGGTGAGTGTGTTTCAATCCTCTCTTGACCTTGAAGAAGATCTAAGAGTACTGTGGAGTTGGATGAAGCTAAGCGAGTTCAAGCCATTGATGTAGTAAGCTCTAGAAGTGTATAATTGTGGTGGCAATCTTGATCCAATCCTCTGAAAAACTAGCATGGATAATCTTATGTGTTTATAGAGGCATGATTCCAAAATTTCTTGAATTCGAAGCGTTGTTTCTTCAAGAATGTTGTCTACATCTGTATCGTAGTCAATCTCTGAATAAAGCTTATAACATTCATAATCAAATTTGTGATCATGATGGACATAATCCCATGAATGTTGATTGTTGGAATCTTCATAGAAGAAGTGGACTTGGTCAGTCTGATTGATTGGGTGTGAAACATTCATTGTGATTGCCACTTGGGTGGTTGGGAGGCTTCTTTACTACCATGTGCACTGGAGGAGGGGTCATCATGTAGTTGTCTTTCTAGTTTGTTGCCCAACTCTATAAGGAATTGCAAAGCATGAGTATAGTGAAAAAGTGAATCCATGGTAAATAAGTTGGTAGCTTCTAGATAGCCTAGTAGGTAGCTTCTAATTTGCTGCCTCTATTTCTTTCAGGCAGAACTCCAAGAAAATGAAGAATAAATACTTCTTTCAAATAAAAAAGATCGTGAATCGTTGAACCAGGTTGCGTGTGTAGTACAGGAATCGCTGGAATCCATCTCTGAAACAAAACAAGCGAATCGTTGGATCTCCGACGCGTACTGTTCCGCTATAACCTCGATTAAGTTGAAATTTCCGCCGGCCAACAAATGAACAGATGGCGTCCATTAAAAGCGAAAATACATCGCCGTTGCCGGGGATCGAACCCGGGTCACCCGCGTTTAAAATTTCAAAACTACATATACTATATACTAACTGTACAGACGGTAAACTAACAATTATGAGATGAAGGATTTTCAGATTGGCCACTGTAGGGCGGTTGCATTGTTTGTGAAATATTGTACGCTTAGAGATTCAGGCTTCTGACTACAGTTTATTTAAAAAATATGAGATAAAGGATTCTGAGATTGGCTATTGAAGGGCTCAGAGATTCAGACTCAGTGTGGAATTCTTTAAGAAGCATTGAGAAATATACATAAACCTTCAACAAAGTTCTAAACTTGAACCGAAAACGGAAAAAATAAAACCTAGATGCACCAGTCGGGAATCGAACCTGGGTCCGTACCGTGTCAGAGTTTTTTTTTTTTATATTTTTTAATGAATGAAGCATTGATTACATTCGGCAGACTTCATTAGAGCTATTGCATCTTACTTTACATTCTAACAGAAATTTGACATTGAATTCCAACAGCCATCGGCCTATGTATTCTTCTGTAGACGATGGTGTTTTAGGAATCATCTCACCGAGCGTAGACGCTGACTTTGCTCCAGCCATTGAACCACTTCTCTTGGCACTGTGCATTCTACACAGTGCCCAGAATATGGTTGTTATTGACCTCCTTCCTTGCATTCTACACAGTGCCCAGAATATGGTTGTTATTAGAATGAAGGGTTCGATTCGTGGCGTTAGGTCACTCCATCCCCCTCCTCGACCTTGCCAGGCTACTGCCTCTACATGGCGCTGCGGGTGGCATCACATGCGACAGAGAAAGAAATTCAATTACTATTATTATATTTTTTATGGTGTCCATGTCCTCAAATTTTCTAGATGTCGGTACAGCATTTACCTGGAATAATCTGTGAATGACCTAGCGTTTTCTTCGAAGAAATCGACGAATCTATTGGAAGACACCTTTCCCAAAACTTGTCTATTTTCTCACCATGAATCTGAGATGCCCATAATAACTGGTTATCTTGTATAAAATGGTGGTATCCTTCTTCATTGGAAGAAGAGAAGAGAACTCCATTATACTTTAGTTGGAGCTGGTGGTATCTTTCTTCATTCGAAGAAGAGAAGAGATTCAACTCCCGTCTGCCTTTCCCCAGTCAGATTATACTTTAGTTGGAGCTGGTGGTATCTTTCTTCATTCGAAGAAGAGAAGAGATTCAACTCCCGTCTGCCTTTCCCCAGTCAGATTTCATTCACAGCAGAGTTTGTACATACAAATTGTTCAAGTATATGCACAGAATCACTGTGCATATACAGAGAATGCTGTAAGATGCACTTGCAGGATGTCCATGCCGTTAGTCGCCGAGCTCTATCACAGCTCACGTGGAAAGAGCAGAAACGCTCAGCGATCTTGGAATGGAGTTGATATCGGAGAGCAAGGTCTCGAATTAGAAATCGCACAGATCCAGTATATGGAAGCAGTATAGTAAGAAGCTTTAACCCACACCAGTTTGTTCTCACCATGAATTTGCTTGCGTTTTTTACAGGGTCCGCGTTTACAGGTTCCGCATTGCCAGAGATGCAGACACCAATTACCTGTGCCACATGTCCCTTGCCAGGCCGTAGGATCAGTGCCATTGCAGCCGTCGGATTTTGGTAGTATCCGTACCATTTTCGTCGTACGGTGTGCCAACCAAGCCGTTCGATTGTTGACACGTGGATCATTTCTGCACATCGGATCTGTTCGTTGGATGAGAGGCACGTGGCCCATTTCTGTGCATCGGATTTGGCCGTCCGATGGATGCCACGTGTCTCGTTTCTGTTCGTCGAATCTGGCCGTCCGATGCACTCCACGTGTCTCATAGGCGTGCGTCAGATCTGACTGTTCGATGGGGACCACGTGGCTCTTTTCTGTCCGTCGGATCTGGGCGTCCTATGATTGCCACGTGGTTTATTTTTGTGCGTCGGATCTGGCTACCCGATGAGTGCCACGTGGCACATTTACGTGCATCGGATCTGACCGTCCGATCAGGGCCACGTGGCTCATTTTCGTGCATCGGATCCGGCCGTCCGATCGCTGCCACATGGCTCGTTTCGGTGCGTTGGATCTGACCATCCGATGGTTGCCACGTGGCTCGTTTGGTGCATCGGATCTGACCATCCAATGGATGCCACGTGGCTTGTTCCGGTGCGTCGGATCTCTACCACGTGGCTTATTTCCGTGTGTCAGATCTGGCCGTCCGATTGCGGCCACGTGGCTCATTTTCGTGCATCGAATCCGGCCGTGCGATCGGTGCCACGTGTCTCGTTTCTGTGCATCAGATCTAGCCGTCCGATAGGTGCCACGTGGCTCGTTCCTGTGCATCAAATTAAACCAATTAATCTGTGCCACGTTGCTCTTCTTCCCACGTCGGATCTGGCCAAGTTCGCTGCCACGTGACTCGCCTTAGCACGTCGGATCGATCTGGCCAAGCTTGGCATTCCGGGATTATACAGGCGACTGGAAATTGTTTACCAGTACGAATCGGAATGACATCAATGCAGGGAACCGCTGTGATGGTTGTTGTTTACAATTTAAACGAAAAATCATTGAAATGGCTTCCAAGTTGTTGTTTACAATTAGATCGTGGCATCGAAAGCATAGCAGTGATATCAAGATCGTGTGAAGCAAAGGGGCCGGACATTGTGGAACTGTGCGTATAATTTTCAGTATTATTGCAGGCCAAGAGCTTTGACTATCACTCGGATGAAGAGGGGCCAGAACTGTGCATATTTAATATTTTTGTTGATCATTATGATATCATTATCAATGTATAAATGAGATTAAGTTTGCAATTTGTCGATTATATGGATTGCTTTCGGCGCCCTTTGGTGGCTTTATTTGGAGTATTAAATTAGCTCCCTATACTCGCATTATGGTTAATGGTATTAACTTATCTCGCATTATAAAGATATTCACTCAATCTCGTTACACTATGGTTAATGGTACATATTCACTCAATCTCGTTACACTATGGTTAATGGTATTAGTAAATGATTGTTAATATCATTAGTATATGTAATCATTGTTAATTTTTATTCAATATATATAATTTGTTAATGATTGTTAATTTTTATTCAATATATATAATTTGCATATGTAATTATTTTAAAAATATTTTTATTATTATTTATATTTTAATAATATAATTTTTTTATTTAATTTTTTACACACCATTTAATTTGTATTTAGCACTAACATTTGTTACATATGGGAGAGATATAGGGAAATCAAGAAAAAGATCAGGGTTAGTCCCCTTCAAACTAGTTTTCTTTATGCTTTAGCCATTACTAGGACCTTTGCAAGGCAACACTCAGTTCAATTCAATTTCTTTACATAACTCATTTTAGGTTTCCATTTCTTTTGTCTATTCCTACCACTATTTCATTATGATTTATTAGGTTTAGGCATTTCTTTGCTAATATATAAGTGATTTTCCCCCTAGTGGACACCTTCTAGTTAAAGGCAAGTCCCCTTACAATCAACATTAGGTACTTTGTACAAGACCTATGTTAACCAGTCATACAAATACCCATCCTTTGAATAGTTTTGATGATAATGCTATATATGAGGAATTATGTTTTCCACTTATGATTCTAATAGAAGGAGTGATGTGCTATTCATGGAAGTACATAGAAAGGGAAAACATAAGTAGGTCATGGGAGTAGGTTGAAATTACCCTCGAAATATGAGATGTTAGACTAACCATTGCTCAAAGAAGCTTGATGTTACTATTCCAGATGACAAGATTTTGTCCCTTGAAACATTAGTGGGGGTTCAAGACAATAGGACACCTAGTTAGGTTGATCCCAGAATTCCAACACCTAATGGTGTAAACATTGATTTTATACCATCCATTTTTGTTGAGTTATGTAAAGTAGATTATACCCCACTTTTTTTAATCTAACTTGAGATATATGATCCAATTACATATGCATTTACAATAGGTTGAGTTTAATGGATGATTTGCAAAAAGTGATAGTTCCCCATGTCGACACAATAGAGTGACCATCACTCTATTTTTTCTTCTTTGAATGGTTCATGGAATGGTACCTCTTCCCCAAGATTGAATCCTAGAGCTACCTACGAGCTGACATGAACTTGCACCCATTATCCTACTCCCACAACTATGGCATGTACTAAAACAAGGAATAAGGTAGGATGTGTATTAAATTTGAATAGGCTTGCATGTGTTAAATTCAAGTGACTTAGAGCTTCCAATAGCTTCAAGTGAATTAGTCATATTTCGATATGACATCTCGATATGAGATTTAAAATTTAAGTTTGTGACTTTTGTCATTCATTTTTCTCCCATGAATAGTAGCTATGTGTGTAACAATTCAACTAGTCCATGCATCACTTCATCTTCAATGTGCAACTTCATGCAACATATCATTTTTCACACATCCATTATAACATGCAACCCACTCCTTTGTGAGATAACCTTCCTTTGAAACCAGCCAACCATGTTGCGCGCACATATTTTTCACGCTAATGTTCACTTGTGCCTTCTATCCAAACACACTCCTTTGTTCCTACACCTATATGCTACTCATACTCGACATTGTTACCTTTCTATTTTGATTTCTTACACATTAGCTATTTTTGCATGTTCTTATCCCAATGCCTTAGCATTGGTGCTATATGCTCCTACATCAATTTCCAACCATAACCATACCAAAAATGGAAATAATCCTTCATACACTCTTCAATCGTATTATTAGGACACATTAAATCACCTTGAATTGATCAATCCTTAGAAATTATTGACTCTTTTTCTTCTCTTCCAACCCCCTCCCTTTCGTAGCTTTTAACAAATTAAGTGGCAACTATCTTTCCATATCCTAGGCTCTTATTCTTCTTTGTCATTTCCTTGGACTTGAGTGTAGAAAGGTCAATATTCTTAGGATCTTCGCCCATTTGGTCTATGAGTCAAACCCCTAAGTTGCTTGGCCACTATCACTGTTTACATTAAATAAAGTAATATTACTTGTTTTGTCGATCCTTGAGCTATGTAGGTCCCCTTCCTTATGTTCTTTGTAGATCTTATCCCACTTTAGTGCTAACAATATGTAGAGGTGTTTGTGTGTTTTGATGATCCTCCCTCTCATTCTAGGCGCATGTGCACTTTGTGGGTCCCCTTTCTTATTCATTTTGTGAATACTTGTATTGTGTGGGTTCCATTCTTTATTCATTTTGTGAATACTTGTATTGTGTGGGTTCCATTCTTTATTCATTTTGTCAATCCTTGTGCTTTGTGTGCCCCCTTTATTGTGTGCTATGTGAATCCTCCTCTCACAAGCACATACATCTCTTATAATTACATGTGCATTTTCGGTGTCCCCTTCTTTGTGTACTTTGGATCCTTCCTTGCTCTAGTATTTATTTTAAGTAGAGGTCCATGTGTGCTTTGTGTGTCCCTTTAATCCTTAATGTGTTCTTTGAAAATTCTACCTCACTCTATAACTAACATTGTTTAGAAGTGCATGTGTGATTTTTGTTCTCTATCTTTATGATGCCTCCTTAATTGAAAGTTTTCAACAAATCAAGGTGCCATGTCCCTTGTTAAAGATTTTGTTCCATGTTAATATGAATTCCATGGTACGATAGGATGCCATATCATCCCCCATTACTCATTCATATGGTACTATCCATGTGATTAATTTCAATAACATCCTAGAAGTTTCAAAACCCTACCACTATTGAGGGTTGAGGAAGTAAAAAACCTACCCCTAGATGGTTATCAGGCTATGTTAAATACCGAGCCACTAGGAGGAGAAGTGGTTCCATTCTATGTTATTGTGTTGTGTTAATGCTCCGTAAATTAGAGAACATAACAAAGGGGGTTAATGCTCCGTAGTAGCGTAAAAGACCACATTTCTCAAGTAAATCCATAGAGTTTTCCTTCTCTGTAATGTACCCAACCACCCACAGGCCAGAAACACTACCTCCAAAACTCACTTCTAAATTGATTTTGAATTCTGATAGCAATTAATTAATAAAGAGGCATGAAAGAAACATGAGAAAATCACATTCAATGATCAGGATTCATGCCACAACATAAAATAAATGAATATAATTCCATGCACAACAATAACCAACAAGCATGCATATTATAACATACAAATATCAGAGACAATAATTAATATACAACGGAAATAAATGTATAAGAAGAGAAACACATGACATAGAAAATTTATCTTAACAAAACATTCACCAACCTTCTGCAAACCAAGGACGTTCCACCCAACCATAGACATTGTTGTTCCAAGTATCAACAACAATGTCACCCCCAAGCCAGGGCTATGAATCCACGAGGACGGTTCTAGGGTGTCACTCAACTTCCCAAACTAGTCATCACTCAAGCTCTCACAGGTTCCTCAACACACAACAATCTAAAGTACACTAGCTCTTTTCTCTCCAACCTTCACAACCCAAGAGAATGGACCCCCTTCTTTGCCTCGTAGTCCCTCAAGTTTTTCACCTCCTTTCAAGGCTCCAGTGCATTTGGTCAAGAATCTCCATGTTAGGACTCTTAGGACTCACAACCGTGAATAAAAGTTTGCACATGCCAATGCATCTCAAGCATGAAAGCACACATTCAGGGCTAGAATACAGCAATCATTACTACAACCATCCAACAATTCATTTTTCCTTTTCCAACCAAGACCAAGGATGGATGAAAGTGTGAAAGTGTGTATGGAGAAGAACAAAATGAGGAGCGTGAACAATGAAAAATGAATGAACAAAGTGAGTGAAGAAGAACCCCCCAAAATCCCACAAGATGGGTTTATATATTTACTTGCAAATCAAGAACCACATGGCCTTCCCCAAGAAGCTCATGTAGCCACTTCTCTCCATTAAAACAATTATGCGTAAAAAAAATATGATAATATGACTTAGCCCCTTAAGCCCCCTCTCTCATGGAATCATAGCCCCCTATAACTCTTGTCCTTGTCCGTCTAGAAGCCAACGATGTATTTTATTATCAATAATGATCAAAACATTACATTTCCTAGGCACGCTGGCCTCTTTAATTGTTTGGGCACTCCGACCTTTCATCAAATAAACAAAATACATTATTTAATATGGGGACTCAAAATCAAGGTATTACATTCTCCTTTGTACTTGCATTATTTCGATACCAGATAAAAGAGAGAAGAGCAACCTCACCTTCTCGTTGGGTTTTCTCTCGTAAGGGTTTCCCAGAGAAAATATTTCGTGTTATCTTATGGATGGTATGTGATTTTACTTTATTGTTCTCTATTTTCCACATTTTATCTATTTCATGCATAAGCAAAAAATTAGTAACTAAATATTCTAGAATCTGATGGAATTCAACCTTCATAGTGTAGATTTTAGTTTTATTTATCAGATTTTTTGTGATGAACCATTCTAGTGGAATATCCAGAACAATTTATAGATCATTCACATAAGAAAAAATGTTGAACAATAAAATAAGTTATGGCTTATGTAATTCATCACAAGTAACAAATTTATAATGGTCAATGTTCATTGTTCTAATTTCTTTCTCATGTTATTATGACTCTCCCTATGTTAAAAGTTAAATGAAAGACAAAACCAAAGAGTGTAGTATTATTACATGGGGAACAATTTTGAAACATTAAAAAAATAGTTTATGAAGCACTACACAATCTACAAGCACCAAAATATTTGTGAATCTTTTTTTTTAAGTAACTGAAACTTTATATTATATAACAATTGCGCAATTGCAAACATCAAAATTTCAATAGTGTTGATACAAAATTATGGTTCATGGCCATGATTCCTTGTGCTATGGTTAGACTGTAGAAAGTACATACTATCTTCTAAAGGTCGTGTTTCCCATGTCTTGTAGTTCTAGACCACTTACATGTAATTACATAGTACATAGATGTATGTAAAAAGTACATAATATCCACAAAAAAATACTATACAAGATGTGTGCCACATGGTGCACATCTAAGGACCAGATATAAGAGTTGGAGGCTTGCCACATGGCGCAGATTAGATGGCCAGATCCGAGGACTAGACGAATTCCATGTGGCACACATCCGACTACCAGATCAGAGAGTTGGAGTCCTGCCACGTGGCACACATCTGATGACCAGATTCAATCGATGCATGCATGCCACGTGGTGCAAATATAAAGACCAGATCTTAGGGTTGGAGGCCTTCCATGTGACGCATAATAAATGGCTAGATCTGAGGGAAGGAGGTCTGCCATGTGGTGCACATTCGATGACTAGATCCAAGTGTTGGAGGCCTGCCACGTGGTGCACATATGACGACTAGATCTAAGGGTTGGAGGCCTGCCACATAGCTCACATACAACTGCTAGATCTGAGGGATGGAGGCATGAAACATTGGAAACGTCTGACGACCAGGTCTGAGAGATGCATGCCTACCACGTGTCGCATGTCCCATGACCATATCCGAGGGCTGAGGTTTTCCACGTGGCAGACATCCCATGGCCAGATCCAAGCGATGTTGGCCTTCCACATGGCACACATCCTATGACCATATCAGAGGGATGCAGGACTACCACATGGTGCACATTCAATGGCCAAATCCCAGCGTTAGAGGCCTGCCACGTAGAAGCACTTGAAGATTTGACATTTAAGATTTACTACAATGTAGAAGCACTCGAAGATTTGACATGTATAGTTTTCTGAGTTCATAATTGAGTTTTTATAATAGAGAAGAGGGTATACAACCTCATACATAGTTGGCATCTATATCATTGTGTCCTCAACTTGTGGGAATTATCAAAGCCTACTGTACTATATTTTCTCTGTGATGGCATGTCAGTGTAATGTCCTCGTTGGCCTAGGAAGCATAAGGAGTGGTTCCACTAGCCTAAATTGGTTCCCGTAGGCTAAGTCGAAAAAGTTACCTAGGGAACTCAACTTTTGCCTAGGAAATGACTTTATAAAGTGAAAAAGGGAAAAATGGGGACATGGGTCTTAGGAAAATGAAGTCACTTAAAAATTATAAAGTGTGCAAGCATAACGTGACTATAAAAAGAAAATTAAAATTAAAGTGAGTGGGAAATAACTAAATGGAGAAATAAAAGAGGGGAAAAGAGGAGGCGCCCCTCATTCTTGCATTCACCCATTTGGAAAATAGTTTTTTTGAGAGTTCTTGAGGAAAGAGTCTAGGGTTTTTGGAAACCCTTGTTCATCTACTGGTTTTAGTGTTGCAATGATACACCCTAGCTAGTCTTGGGAGGAAATCACTCATATTTCTTCAGTGAACATTGCTACCGAGATTTATCTTATTGCAGTTGAATTTCTTAAGTTGGTGGTTGATTTTCTTGTGGCGGCTAGGATTTTTATTGTGGGATGAATTTTCCATTGAAGGGCAATTTCTTTATTTTTGTTGGGCACCATCTATACAAAGGCTGCATTATTTTACTACTGGGCATTTTTATACTTGTTGGGTGCATTCTCCCTTCATTATGGGCCGCATCCTCTATTACTGGGCATAATCTTCAGAAGAGAATCGAGTTCTGATTGATGGGTACCATATTCCATCTTATGGGCACCTTATACTCTAGTATGGGTGCATTTATCTACATCTGGAAACATATTTCCATAGTTGGACGTGATGACTGCAATTCTGGGTGCATTTCATTGATTGTGGGATGTTGATATAATCATTGAGAGCAAATTTCCCTCATTCTGAGCACTAAACTACTTGTTGGGTGCATCCTCACATATTATATAGACCGCCATTACAATGATTGATCCAGGTGGATATTGGTGGCCACCCACCTTTTCCGACTGGCTCAAAACAGTTTTCTGGCAATTTTGGCAATTTACTATTTTTAGCAGGTTTTAACTTCCAGGGCCATTTTGAGGGCCTAAATGAATTTTTTTTGAGATCGAGGTTCTCAATGATATCCTAAGGCATGATTGAGCCCCCAAAATGAATCTCCTCGACGATACCTTTCCAACGAGCTATCACACGCCTAAAATGGAGATCGTATGGAAAAGTTACAACCCCGGGAAGTTGATGTACTAACTTACCCAAATGGGGCCCACATGACTTTTGGCGCTTCATCTCCTAGGGTTAGGTTTTTGGATGTCTATGACTTTTGGCATTCTCGTCTATTGTAAAAAGGCCTCTAGAGCCT
>ML778996.1:568103-578457 GCA_009831015.1 Picea engelmannii
TTTGTGGTCGTCGACCGATTCTCGAAGATGTCCATTATGATGGCCTGCAAGAAGAATATCACAGCAGAAGCCACTGCTAAACTCTTCTTTGAACGAGTGTGGGTACACTTTGGGATCCCACAGTCCATCATCTCAGATCGAGACAGTAGGTTCCTCAGTACATTTTGGTCCAGCCTCTGGTCGATGTTGGACACCAAGCTCAACATTCCACCATTCCTTGGTCTGCACCCAGTGTTCAATGTGGACCGCCTTCGGCCCTACTTTCCACCTCTACTAGACACATCCGACATGGCAGAACAACTCACACCAACAGATTTAAATCCCGACTGCATGGAACAAGCCAGAACTGATCAGATCATGGATACACAGATCAACCACACCCGAAAACAAAGGATACCGCTATATCAAGTTGTCAAAGCAGGCCAACTCCTTCACCAAGGCAAATGGCTCACCAGGGACCAAGTTCAGCAGAAGTTTCCTCATCTCATGGAGGAACTCAACGCAAAGGGGACCATTGCTTCCTAAGGAGGGAGGATTGATCTAGGTGGATATCGGTGGCCACCCACCTTTTTCGACTGGCTCAAAACAATTTTCTGGCAATTTTGGCAATTTACTATTTTTAGCAGGTTTTAACTTCCGGGGCCATTTTGAGGGCCTAAATGAATTTTTTTTGAGATCGAGGTTCTCAATGATAGCTGAAGGCATGATTGAGCCCCCAAAATGAATCTCCTCGACGATACCTTTCCAATGAGCTATCACACGCCTAAAACAGAGATCGTATGCAAAAGTTACGACCCCGGGAAGTTGATGTACTAACTTACCCAAACGGGGCCCACATGACTTTTGGCGCTTCATCTCCTAGGGTTAGGTTTTTGGATGTCTATGACTTTTGGCATTCTCGTCTATTGTAAAAAGGCCTCTAGAGCCTCATTGTAATCAACTTCTCACGGATGCGAGTAGCAGCCACATCTCTTCTCAGAGATAAGCTACCAGCGCCCTAGCTAGTTTATTTCCATTCTGTTTGTAAGCATATTTCAGTCATTTGTTATTAATGAAATGAAGTCTTATTTCCGCTGCATCTCTACGTTTATGTGTATTTCTGTATTTCATTGTGTTCCTACATAAATCCGGATCAATCATACCTCTGTTGCAAGCTCAAACAGAGAACTACAGTGCCTATAGTTGTCAGATCCTCCAAATTTCTGGACCAAGCTCCATTATTAACTGTGTAGCTTATTCTTGTGTTATTTAACTACTGTTGGGTGCTGACATTTTGTGCTAAAAGTAATTTTGAAGTGGATGGGTTATATTTTATCATGTATCCTTTCTCCTATTATATGAAAGAATAAAGAAAATTGTTGGTTGTTTGATCTCTTATTAGTATGTTCTACTCTTGTTGTTAATTAGCTTGTTTTTATAGACTGCCAATGAACTGTTTGACAAAATTTGCCAACCGAACTTGAGGGAAATTTGCAATAAACCAATCCTAGAATACTAAAGTGGTATCATAGCATGTTCCTCTATAGCCGTGGGCTTTGAGGGGAATTTATAATCAGATTTATGAGACCAGAAGACGAGAAGAACATTACTTATCGAAGACGTAGGGGAAGAACCCTAGATCCCCCTGGGTGGGAGGAAGAAGAAGTGGTTAGAGAAGAAGAGATCGGAGAGGCAATGCTATCTATCGCACCTAAGGGAAAATAAACTATGGGGGAAGAAGATGATACCATGATCAAAAGTCTGTTCAATATTTTGAATGATTTGGCCAAGTGTCAAAAGGCCATGATGGACTTTATGGGGCAACTAGCTAAGAATTCTTTGGAGGGCCCAACGAAGTAGAAACAAAATGGTTCAAACAATGGACATGGTATCCACTCACGCACTACCATGCAGAGCCACCCCCAATTGTACACCAAATCCCCCAGATCCATTATGCCTCAATTTTTGGGGAATGAGGCTGCAAGTCCATTGATGCAAGTTGATCAGGATGAGACCTATAGGACATATTTAGAGGAGTACAGGAGTCTAGGAGATGATTTCTACTCAGCCATGTCCTTTGTGGAGTTCTGTAATATGAAGAGTAGAAATCGACCGAGAGGGCCCATGAGGGCCATGACACAAAATTTTAAGTTGCAGGGTACCATTGGGAAATTCATTATTCCCAAATTTGATGGAGACTCTAAATGCTCCACTAGATCATGGGTGCAGAAGCTCGACACTTACTTCCAGCTGCACCAGATGACAGAGATAGATGCCATTAATTTGTCCACCTTGCACCTGGATGGCGAGGCCCATGAGTGGTGGTACCATGGGTTAGTCACCTTGTGACATACCGGGGTTACCTCCTACCCAGACTTCACACAGAGACTCATCGAGAGATTTCGTAGGAAGGACCCTGAGCTTCACTTTAGAGAGCTGGCTCAACTCAAACACAGATAGGCCAGAGGCCTATATATCTGAGTTTTAGAGGGTTGTTGTGATGGTGACAAAAATTTCATAGGTTCATTTGGTGATGTTGTTTGTTGAGGGGCTAATGGAGCCTCTACGAGGATGGATCAAGGCCTACAAGCCTACCTCTTTACAGGATGTAGTCAACAAAGCTTGGGACATGCAGGATGCAGTACCTAAAAGTTGGTTTCTTCCCAAACCCACTTTTACCCCGAAGACTAAGGAAATCAGACCACCTCAGAGAGATTGGGTAGGCAAGCCCAAACTAGATGAAGAGACCAGGAGAGAATTGAGGAAAAATAAATTGTGTTTCAACTGTCAAGAGCCATGGGCACTAGGACACAGATGCATCGGGAAGGACAGAATGGGAAAGGCCCATTACATTGAGGTATACTCTGACAGTGATAGTGATGAAGATGAGGTGGTGGAGCAGGCATAGGACCAGGGACATCCAACATCATGAGAGGAGTCTTCATAGGCTGGGGCTAAGGACCCAGTCATGGCCTTGATGTTAGGATTTCTGAGGTATGATGGTCAGAGGTGTCCTAGAGGGGCGTAAGATGATAATATTGATCGATGGGGGAGCATCCCAAAACTTTATTGACGATAACATGATCAAGAGGAGAGGAATTCCAACAAAGGAATTCGATGGGTTCACAGTAGTTATACTAGGAGGCCATCAGATGAGTTGCACCAAGTGGATTCCCAAGCTCACAATAACCATGGGAAACTACTCAATGACAGATGATTTCTTCATGGTGTACATACCAGACACCAATGTAGTGTTGGGCGTTCAATGGATTTACTCTATTGGGATATACACTACTGATCAGAGGACCATGGAGATGGAGTTCACAGGCCTAGATGGAAAAAAAGTGGTCCTACGAGCCATGCACCAGTACCCACCAAAGATTGTGTCATCACACAACATCGAGGCATTTATGAGGCATGATTATATAGGTTGTGATGTAGAGTGTTTTATTTCTGACAGAGAGCCACCTGACCATCTGCAACAACTTCCAGAGGACCTATAGATATTACTCCACAAGCATCATAAAGTATTTAGTGACATTCCTCCTGGAATTCCACATGATAGAGGTTTTGAGCATATCATAGATCTAGAATATGGGTCCAAGCAGTTATCACAAACCCCTATCAACACCCTAAAGTTTACAAGGATGAGAATGAAAAAAACCATTAAAGAATTGGTGAAAATGGGCCACATCCACCCTAGTTCCAACCCATTTGCCTCTTCTGTTGTCTTAGTCAAGAGAAAGGACAATACTCTAAAAAAGAAGATGATCAAGAATTGGTACCCCATACCCATGATCGATTAATTAATGGATGAGCTCAAGGGAGCCAACTTTTTCTTGAAGATTGATCTTCGATCAGGGTATCATCAGATCAAGGTACGAGAGAAGGACGTACCTAAAATAGCCTTTAGACGCCACTATGGTAATTATGAGGTTTTGGTCATGCCATTCAAGATAAATAACGTCCCTACCACTTTTCAGTCATGCATGAATCATGTGTTCAATAAGAAGCTAAGGAATTTCTTATTGGTCTTCTTTGACGACATCCTCATATACAACAAAACATGGGAAGACCATATGTGACATTTGGATGAAGTACTTGGTATTATAGAGAGTCAATAGTTGTATTGGTAGAATACTCCAAAAACAAGTTTGCTTTTGAAATACTTGATGGTCAGGTCTCCAATGACATGTACAGGGTGATTGACGACATCATATATTATAAGGACCGGATCTATTTAGTATCAGAATCTTAGTTGAAAGACAAAATTTTGCATGTTGTGCATATTTCTCCTTTGGCAGGTCATCCAGGATACCTGAAGACTTATACACAAATTTGAGAGAGGTTCGCTTGGAAGGGTCTCAAGACTAATGTATTGAATTTTGTAAGGGAATGCCACATACGTCAACAAAACAAGGTGGAACATACCCATCCAATAGGATTTCTCCAATCGCTTCCCATTCCTGAACAAAATGGGAAATCATTTTGGTGGATTTTATTATAGGTCTGCCTCTAGTTTAGGGGAAACAATGTATCTACGTGGTGGTTGACATGCTTACTAAATTCACCCATTTCTTCACCATATCATCCAAATACTCTGCAGTGCAAGCATCATAATTGTTCTTTAGAGAGGTATTTTGGCTGCATGGACTACCCAAGACAATTGCCAGTGATTGAGACAACAAATTCATGGGGGGCTTCTAGCAAGATATATTCATACTCATAGGGACATAATTAATGCCTAGTACCAATTATCACCCTCATACTGATGGGAAAACCGAAATTGTGAACAAATGGATGAAGGGGTATTTGAGAAATTATGTATCAGGGCAACAAAAGGCGTGGATCAAGTGGCTGCAATTGAGTGAGCATTTCCATAACACCACTTATCACATGTCGATCAGGATGACACCTTTCAAAGCTTTGTATGGTTATGAGGCCACCACCTTTGTGGAATAAGAATTTGGGGACAGCCGGGCACCCAAAGCCAAAGATTGGGTTTAGGAGAGTCAGGACATCTTGCGAGCTCTCAAAGATAACCTACAAATGGTATATAATTGACAGAAGATGTATGCCGACACGCATAGAGTGTAGTGCATTTTTGAGGTGGGAGACTTGGTATACCTTTGCTTGCAACCATACATGAAATCATCCTTGAAAATGAAGGGGGTAGAGAAATTGAAGCCACAATTCTATGGTCCTTATAGGATTTCGAGGCGAGTTGAGGAGGTAGCTTATGAGTTAGATCTTCCAGAAGGGTGTAAGATACACAATGTCTTTCATGTTTCATGCCTCAAGTAGGCAATGGGACAACATGTTTTCATCTCTATAGAGCTACCACCATTGGATGAAGAGGGGCAGTTGATTCTAATTCCAGAGGAGGTTTTGGATACCAAAGAGCAGAAATTAAGGAACAAGAGCATCAAAGAGTACCTGATCAAATGGAAAAATCTGCCTATCGAGGACACTACTTGGGAAGAAGATCAGATATTGCAAAAACTTGGATTATAGTTGCTTGAGGACAAGCAATATCAGACAGGGAGGAATTTAATGTCCCCGTTGGCCTAGGAAGCATAAGGAGTGGTTTTGCTAGCCTAAATTGGTTCTCGTAGGCTAATTCGGAAAAGTTACCTACGAAACTCAACTTTTTCCTAGGAAATTACTTTATAAAGTGAAAAAGGGAAAAAGGGGGACATGGGTCTTAGGAAAATGAAGTCACTTAAAAATTATAAAGTGTGCAAGCACAATGCGACTTTAAAAAGAAAATTAAAAGTAAAGTGAGCAAGAAATAACTCAATGGAGAAATAAAAGAGGGGAAAAGAGGAGGCGCCCGTCATTCTTGCATTCACCCATTTGGAAAATAGTTTTTTTGAGAGCTCTTGAGGAAAGAGTCTAGGGTTTTTGGAAACCCTTGTTCATCTATTGGTTTAGGTGTTGCAATGATACACCCTAGCTAGTCTTGGGAGGAAATCACTCATATTTCTTCAGTGAATGTCATTTCTACCAAGCTTTATCTTATTCCAGTTGAGTTTCTTAAGTTGGTGGTTGATTTTCTTTGGTGTGGCGGCTGGGATTTTTATTGTGGGACGAATTTGCCATTGAAGGGAAATTTATATATTGTTGTTGGGCACCATCTATACAAAGACTACATTATTTTGCTGTTGGGTGTTTTTATACTTGATGGGTGCATTCTCCCTTCATACTGGGTCAAATCCTCTATTACTGGGCATAATATTTGGAAGAGAATCGAGTTCTAATTGTTGGGTGCCATATTCCATCTTATGGGCACTTCATACTCTAGTATGGGCACATTTATCTACATCTGGAAGCATATTTCCATAGCTGGACGTGTTGACTGCAATTCTGGGCACATTTCATTGATTGTGGGATGTTGATATACTCCCCGAGAGAAAATTTCCCTCATTCTGAGCACTAAACTACTTGTTGGGCGCATCCTCACATCTTATATAGACCTCCATTACAATTAGATCTCTGCTTATACAGACCTCCATTACAATTAGATCTCTGCTGCAAGCTCAAATAGAGAACTGCAGTGCCCATAGTTGTCAGATCCTCCAAATTTCTGGACCAGGTTCCATTATTAATTGTGTAGATTATTCTTGTGTTATTTAACTACTGTTGGGTGCTGATATTTTGTGCTAAAAGTAATTTTGAAGTGGTTGGGTTATATTTTATCATGTATCCCTTCTCCTATTCTATGAAAGAATAATTAAAATTGTTGGTTGTTTCTTCTCTTATTAGTATGTTCTACTCTTGTTGTTAATTAGCTTGTTGTTATAGACTATCATTGAACTGTTTGACAAAATCTGCCAACCAAACTTGAGGTAAATTTGAAATAAACCAATTCCATAATACTACAGTCAGACCTTCAGTAGCTATTTTACCATACCATAAAATAGCCTTGTATAACGGGCATGGGATTGACTTTGTTTCTGTAAATGAGCGAGAGTGTTCCACCACAAGTATGAGCGAGTGAGTGACAAGCTAGGACACTCTCAATTTTATTGAATTCCACTAAATATGGTGTTGGTGGGAGACATACACAATGCATTTTTATATGACTCTCAATTCCATTTGAATCATTATTGTCTCCATGCTAGTTGTTCAACACTCACATCATTATAGAAGATGAAGATGGAGTGAGGGTATTCAATAGAAAAAGGGGATTTTCCTTAACTCATTGTCATGGCAAGGATTCTAATGGAGGCTATCTTTTAGGGTTTTATCTAATAAGAAGAAACATATTTGAATTTATGGGAACATATAATGTTTTGAATGTGGACTTTGAGAGAAAATAAGAAGACAAAGTGGAGCAAAAGAAACAAAGAGAGTAGTACTTGTTTTCCATGGACATAGCACATGGAATGAGGAGGGACGATTTCAAGGTAGCTTGGATTTCATACATCTAATATATAAGAGAGAAATGGAGGCTCATAATGCTAGACAAATGCTTCTCAAAGACACATTTGATGTTTTCTTTCATAGGTAGATGTTGTTCCTTCCTTATATAATAAATAAGACACTCCTAGCTATCCCTCTATACAAATTAAAATGTCTAAAACATACATACAACTTAAATCTCAAAGCATAGTTCCTTCTAAATTTTTTTTGAATATGTCCAAAGGAAAAATTTAAGTTAGTTGGACATTGGGAAATAATTTTAATAAATAAATTATGATTTTTTAAAATTTTGATTGAAAACTTTTAAGTTTTATTAAAGAATTTAGTTTAAAAAATCATATTCAACCATTAAACCTTAACTGGTTATTTATGTTTCCAAAACAATTTATCATAATATCATTCAACCGATATAAAATATTGAAAAATATTACCTATAATTCTATTAAAAATTATATGTTGAATTATTTAACCTCAACCACCTTATTATTCCATTTATTTACTTATGTATTCATAACACCTTGCCATAATGTCATTCAAATATGATTAAAAAAAAGGATATTACAAAAGGTCTTTTTTTTGTTTGTTAGTTTGTCAGTGACCAATAGGACTAGCATGTGGCTAAGAAACCACGACTCAAGGGAATCTAAGCCGTCAAAATCACTCGGGATCGCTTCCGGCTTGAGCCACACCAACCCTTAACATGGATGGATTTTTTGTCCTTGCAGGTTTCGAACCAGTGACTTTAACATCACAGAGTGCCTTAACAACACCCCGACTGTCCTACACCTTGGGGACCTTTTTATTTATATTCATATTAGAACTAAAAAATCATAGATTTGATCATAAGTCATTTAAAATAAAATAAAATGTCATTATATCGAAATCAACTATATAAATCATATAAATAAATGAAAAAAACCTTCCTAATTTAAAATTATATGATTTCAATCGACACTCAACTTTGTAAATCAAACAAAGAGTAACATTTTATGAACATGGAGATACTCTTCATCATCGAAGAATATACCAACAAACACTTAATTGTAATTGTTTTTATCTCCAAATCCATTTGATGTTATAAATTTGAAAGAAAAAATATGCACATTCTCTTTGCATCCTCATTCACAATTTACTGCAATAAGACATATGTCATGCCTCCTGAGCTTGTTGAGAACTGTCAATATATTTCATTTTGTTCTATGAAAAAATATTTAAAAAAAGAAATTAACATGTTTGGAAGTATAATGAAATGCAAAATTCATAGCAACTATAAGAAAAAAAATTGTAAGGAAAAAAATTATAAACTACAAGAAAAATGAAGACCCGTTCATTTAGAAATAAACAAGCAAGGGAGAAAAGCTACACCTATTCCTTTATTTTGGGTTGTTGCATAAAATACCCATTTCATATAAATATAAATTATCCTGACCCACAAACCCTAACAAAGTCAAAAACTCACTCTTCGTGAAGTGATCCGGCCAAAAACAAAGTACAATAGACACAATTCCTACAACAATGACCATTAAAGCTCCTGGACCTTTCATCATGAATCAAATGTGAAGCTGAGAAGAAGAATTCCCTTTGCCCGAAATGGAAAATTGTGAAGCTGAGAAGAAGAATTCCCTTCTCCCGGAATGAAAAATTGGTTGTACATAAAAAAAAAATGTTGATAGAATTTAGCATTGGCCTGCCTAGCAAGCCCCTTCGATAATGGAAACCCCAACTGTGGCGTAAAGAAAGTGTGTTTGGCCGATCATGCTTCATCCGAGAAAGTGATATGTCTAAGAACAATTTTCAGCAACCCACATGGTAGTGTGTCAGTGTCAAGTCTAGGCTATCGATCGAAAGAAACCTTGAAGTCGTCGCCTATTGAACATTTTTCCTTTGGAGTCAGTGATGGATAAAGACGCATGGTGAATAGTTCCCATTTGGAGTCGGCGAGGGAGAGAGGGAGAAAGACATGTGGAGGGAGGATATTTGTCAATTTCCAATGGACAGATGGCATGTTTTGATTGGCCCTCGATAGACAACGAAGGGATCAGAAGAATCGTCCCTTAAAATAACCCTAATCGTTGGATCTACATCGTGGTCATTCAGTGTTGACCTACTCTTAGAGAGAAAAGGTGTTAAACATCCAGAAATCACAAGCATCAATCTCACGAGTTAACATGAGCCGTTGATCTGGCGAATCCATTAGGAACCTCTGCTGATTGTCTGATCAACTAGTGAAAGGATAGTGTAAAGTAGTCCGACGAAGTCCTACTCTGAGAGGTTCAACATGTTGGTGAATGAGAATATCGTCGAAGCGC
Organism: Picea engelmannii; assembly: GCA_009831015.1. Lineage (NCBI taxonomy): Eukaryota > Viridiplantae > Streptophyta > Pinopsida > Pinales > Pinaceae > Picea > Picea engelmannii. The sequence continues at coordinate 577,817 of ML778996.1, forward strand.
AACCCCAAGGGATAATAAAATATTTATTAATATGAGATATTTCCTACTTATTGTTGGCCATCTTAATATATCTATTTAACCATTGGTTAAATTGAAACTTTAAGGTCGTGGGTGCGGCGTAGTGGTAAGGTCGGTCATGTAATGACGGTCAGGTCTCGGGTTCAAACCCGAACATGGCCGTTGCTCGCTGCCTAATTAACCGTTCTGAGCCAAGCTCACCAACTTTGCCGATTGAAATTATGTTGTAGTTTTTGATGGCTCTGCGCGAGAGGATCTCAACGCGGATAGGGTCTAAACCCTAGCCACCCGCACTGGTTATCGTTTGCAGGGGCGAGGAAATCCGCGGGGAGCAGCCGACCAGGGTACCATTAGTTTGCAGGGGCGAGGCTATGCGACGGGAGCAGATCAAGAGCACATAGAGACGCGATTTCCTGAGTGGCCTGAGTGCGCCAACGACCTTGCATGCGTACTCGCGGCGACTTGGTGCTGGAGGTCGATGGCCATGGCCTCAGATTCGAATGCCAAGAAGGGAAAAGACCGGTTGGAAGCTTTCAAGGCGCTAGTTCGCTCGGCAAGACCCAAAACCGAGCCTCTTTCCTCGTCGAAGTTTGTTAAAAAGATGGAGGAGATCCCTTCGCTGG
>ML778996.1:579508-610833 GCA_009831015.1 Picea engelmannii
GATGGGTTTCCCAAGACGTTCACAAGAAGGTTGGCAGCACTGTTAGAGGTCACCAACCTTCTTTAGATATGTAATTTTCTGATTCAGGTCTGCCTGAAAACCGATCAATGCAACATAACCGTTCTCGTTAAAAAAAAAAAATTGAAACTTTAAAATTAAATTGTTATTTATTATCATCATAAATTATTAACATTCACATTTTTTTTTAAACCATAAACTTTAAGAAATACATAATAAATGATTTCCATCATATATTATATTACTTCATAAGTTTAAGGTCTTCAAAATTATGGCAATAGATAATGAATTAATGAATTTTTCAAGGAGATAAGAGCATGTCAACATTTCATAATTTTATAGATAATGGATTAATGGATTTTTCAAGGAAATAAGGAGCATATCAACATTTCATAATTTTGGGATTTTCATCATATATGATATTACTTCATAAGTTTAAGGTCGTAGATAATGGTTTTTTCAAGGAGATAAGGAGTTTATCAATATTTCATAATTTTGGGAATAGATAATGGATCTTCCAAGGAGAGAGAAAAAATAAAATTTCATAATTTCAATAGACATGGGTCTTCTAGGGATATAAAGAGAAAATAAACTTGTAAACAAATAACTTGATTATAAAGAAAAAAAATCCATAACAATTCAACAAAAAAATTATAGAAGAAAATATTGATGGCTATCAATGAGCCAACTTCCATAGATAAATGTATTGAAGATTGTGCATATACAGAAGGGATTGTCATGTCATTATGCTTCAAGGAATAAAACCAAATTGAAAATATACACTTCTATACAAAATGAAAACAGAGCTACAACTAAAAAATGATAACAAATTGGTGGAATGTTATACATCGTATAAATTGGTATTCCCTATTCCCACGTTGTTGTTATCCTTGCAACCAAGTATACACTAGAGACGTTTGTGTGATGAAGAAATCAACATGATGAAACTATCTTTGAACCTTTAAAATATGTAAATTGTTAGTGGAATAAAAATAAATTAGATCCTACAACCAAAAAGGACTAGTAAAGCCGGTTTACAAAATAATTGACATCATAGGAGTCACACTAGAATTCTAGTATGTATCTAAGTCATATACATGATATTTAATTTTAACAATATATATTTTGGTATAACTATTAATAAATAGGGGTTGGGGATTTTAAAATTATGTGGGAGCATATAATTTTAACCAATCATATAATGCTTTTTTTTTTTATAAATTGATGAAATTTCCATAAAAGACTATTTACGAATGGATTTACAACTAGGGGACAAGAAATAAGAGGATATGATACACTCTAAAATTAGGAGCAATTTTATAAGTTCATGAAAACACCTATTTTAAATGTTTTTTACTAAGTGACTCCTTGATAGACATAACTTCAAAACTAGGCGAATCACACAATATAGTAAGTTTTATAGAAAAAATGGGGTATTTGTGTACCTTCCATCCAAGCAAGCTAATATTGAATTATCTACCAATGTCTTTTTAAATCGGGGATATGTAATCTCTTATGGATAGCACTTTATTCATTTGTATGAATCTTGAACATCGTAGGTTGTAGATGATTAGTTGTTCAATAAGCATATTTGTGTGTAAAACATCGTCATCATGTTTAATATGATCCAAAGGATGACATATATGGGGTTAAATGTATATGTAATGAGGTAATTGTAAATGTAATGGGGTCAACCAAATAAAGAGCCCATATATGCAATGAGTGAGAATATGTACATATAAAGGTCAATATAGTCATTTTCAAACTATTTTTTTGGGGAAATTTTCAAGGATCAGGGTGACATGTGGTGCACCTACTATGGGTTTGTGTCACCCTAGGTGATGTCAGTATGCCATGTCACTCCGGCCTTCAACATTTTGGTGATATTCTCATTCACCAACATGTCAAACCTCTCGGAGTAGGACTTTGTCAGACTACTTTACGCTATCCTTTCACTAGTTGATCAAACGATCAAGAGAGGTTCCCAATGGATTTGCCAAATCAACGACTCATGTCAACTCACGAGATTGGCATTCAGGGTTTCTGGATGTTAAACACTTTTTCTCTCTCAGAGTAGGTCAACATTGAATGACCATGATGTAGATCCAATGGTCCAGGTTATTTACTTCACGACCAAGAAGTGGATCATGGCTTAGCAAGAGGATGAATCCCACGATAACGGGTAAATGACCGCCAACTTTCAGTCCACCGTCAAGCTACCAATTCGACAGGTCCTCTTCGACGCATTTAGTACACTGTAATGTTCATTCACCCCAGAGCTCTAGACTCCAAAAGTCCCAAATGACTTAGCTCTTTTTTTAGTGTTGCAGAGGGTTCCATGGTCTTGGTCATATGGAGCTTTGTCAAGCTCTAGAGGCTACACTCCTAACTCTTAGCCAAAATTTGGTTAAGGTCATGGTCATGAGCCTTTGGTCACTTGGACGACTGGTTTGAAGGAAGCGCCCTTCGTCTATAGAGCTCAAATTCCACAACAGGGAAAGTAATTCAAGGAAATCAATAGGATTGAGGTAGTCTCGTAGAGTCTATCTCGACTCTATGTCTGTAGATTTGGTCTTTGAGAAATCCCTTGAGGAATTTCCCAACCAACACAGGGGCCACAATCTTATTCCCCCAAATCTAGTTGAAGAGCATGTTGCTAGCGGTTCTCCTTTCTCTTGAAACCAACATTGCATGAGATTACACATTTACCTTTGTTTATATACCTATATTCATCATGTACACAGAAAACACAAATATGGGTTTAATTTCTTTGTCCTAGATTATTACAAGGTAATTATATTTAACTGTGCAAGGCATGCACTGAGCTTGTCATCCTACTAGCACCCAAAAGCAGGAGTTTATAGTTGAAGACAAGCATTCAATCATGCATTTCATTTCAAGTACACATGGTATATGAAATACTTATCTATTACAAGTTGCAATCAACCAAATGACTATGGATGTTCTCCTTTCCACCCAACCGTAGGCTCAGAGGCATTCACTCTTAGCACTCTGGCCACCCCCCTGCCAAGACATGATATCACTAAGGAAAATTCTCTGTGTTCCTCAGGTCTTATGCAAGTTCTCAGGGATCCTCTCTCTGTCACAACCTCTGCAAGGTTTATCAGATACTCCCTCAACATCAAGATCACGACCTTCTTCTCAAGTAAAGGAAGGATTTTTGGTCTATTAAACCAACAACATACAATTCCTTTGTCTTCAAAACTCCACTTGTATGGCAATAATAGAAGTCTCCCTTCTTCCCCACTGAGCTCAGGGTCTCCACAGGGTTTATCATATGCCTTTCCAGTTGGATTTCCTCTATACAAGAGATTCTCTTTACAACTACAGTGCCCCTCGATGCCCTCTCCTTCCAACATTGGTTTCTTTCCATCCAACACCAAGCTCGTGACCCTGTTTTGCTCCAGTCTGGGCTTCGAGTCTTCTATGCTCTAGTTCAAGACTCTTTAACAAGTTCCCTGCTATTTCTATTTCATGTGCTCGTGCATTCTTTTCAACAATTATCTTCCTCAAAGACCGAATTCCTCCTCTGTTTCTCCCTGTAGAGAGAACAACTCCTTATTTAAGTTATTCTTTTGAACTGGAGAGCCTCACGTGCTGCCCTCTTTCTCTGGTGTTTTTCTTCTCTTAGCATATTCAGGTCGCACGCCCCCATGTGGGCATGGTCTCCTTATCATATTTTCGTGTGTATTCTTACATGCCCTTTTTCTCCCCAGGAAAGTTCTGGACCTGTCTTACTCCTTATGTTAGAAGGAACTCAGGTCAATCTGGGCCTGTAGGAAACTGCACTCTGTGGTACTTCAGGATGACATTTTTTTGTCTCCTCAGCTAGACGCTCCATGCTTCCATTCATTGGGGTAGTTGATTGTTCAACCACTAGTCCTTTCTCATAAATTGATTTTTCTTTGAATCCGGATGAGGCTCATTATTTCAGCAAAGAGAATTGGGTCATTTTGACATAATGAAACCTCTCTACAGTTTCCTCACTCTTTCCTCTAGTGATATCATGGTCAGTACTTCAAGGCTTCACCCCCACATTCAGTTTTTGGAAATATAAAAAATAATAAATTTACATTGTTCGCATTCCATAGCATTGTAATCATAAATAATTATTAATTACAAGTTGGGGGAAACAAGGGTATTATAATCCCCTCCCCCCTTCAAAGGAACACAATCCTCGATGTTCTTTCTCAGTAACACATGTCATGCCTTTGTCATTCAGCTGCTTCAGAAATCTTGATCCTCTTTCTTGGCCAGGCCCTTTCTAAACCCTTGGCCTTCGTCACCTTCCTTCAATAATTTTGGACAACATTCATATTAATCACAATTTGATGCGAAAACATCTTACTGTTGTGAAAAATTCAAGAGGAATAATTTAATAATCTAGCAAAATACTTATATGTGCAATTTGTGGATTTGCATCCATATGGTTTTCTTGTTATCTAGGCTTATTGGTTTTCCTTGACATACCCATTGTGTGAATGATCCCAATCAATAGTTTATAACAATTATCAAAGTCTCCTCTTCCTTGCGGTCACTCACCCTCCAGGCCCAAGCCCATGAATCCCCTTCTCTGCTATACATTCCCTTGAGAGATCCATCTTTCCTTTCCAAGTCTTTCTCACATAAGAAGATTTCTAAAGACTTCATTGATCCTTACAATCGAGGCATCCCTCAGACTTGCTCTGTCGAGGCATCCCTCCAGCTTGTGTTACCACAACACAACATATTCTAGGGTGATCATGGCTTACCTCAAGGTTCTCATGTCTCAATAGTAGCCTTTTTCATGCTTTCCAACTTTGACATCCTTCATCTGTCCTCCCTAGATAGATATTTTTGTTTCACCTGTATCACATGTATACATAAATTATGAGATATTATCATCAATTCCAATTTATAATTTCTTTCAAATATGTCACCCACAAATTTCCAAATTCCACATTTTTATTTTTCAGATATGTTCCACACAAGAACTAGATTCACGAGGATGGGATTTTTATTCCCTGTTGGCACAAGGGCAGACCCAGGGTTCAACGCTACAACAACACACCAACAAAACCCTAACTACTGGCCCTTTCAACAACACCTGCGAAGCAGATGAAGTCTCACTCGAGGTAGAGGCAGGGGTGGTTGCAGGACTCAAGTGTCTACAACCTTAACTGGGACACATATCTGTGATTATAATACTTAACATAACACTTAGCATCAACAGTTCATCAATATTCAACCAATAACTACTGCACATATAGAGAAAAGCATCACATAATTTGCTTAGATCTGATGTATTTAATCACTCTATCATAAACATGTAGGTTATATCTAGCAGATCAAGCACTAAGAACCTTCATATAGGTCAGATCTAACATTCTTACACATCACTAGCACAAAGCATAAGCATATTTATCTATCTCTATCAAAGCACTTAGCAAGAGAAGTTATAAACACATCAAGACAAGCACAAAGCAAAACAACATAGTCTTTACGTGGTTCACCCCCACCCTAGGGATACATCCACCAAATCTTCTTCTTTATTGTCTTCAGTCAATCAATTACAAGAACAGAGCCTCAAAACCCTACTTCACCTAGAACAGGAGATCTGCGCATCTCGCTAGATCCTCCTTCCTTGCGTTGCAACACAAAGCCTTCACAATCTCTTACAATGAATTGCACTTAGCTCTGCAAGTCTGATACAATATGCACAGAGCCTTACAAATATTGATCACACATATCCCACTCTTATCACTTAGCCAACTTGCACAACACTTACACACTATTCCACTACTTATTACATTGCCTAGCCTTCTATTTATACATACAAAATAGGCCTAAACATGGGTAAACCATGGGCCAACATCCCATTCCTATTACATATTCCAAAATCCCAAAAAGGACCCAAAAAGGGGCTGATATACCGCGATCTATGCTTCATCTTGCGCTCCATCTTCGACAGGCTGTTGAAGTCCCAAAATAGGTCAAACTTGACCAGATCCCTCAAAACTTGGTCAAGGGCCAACAGGCCGCCAACACTCACCTGTGACTCGTCCTGAGTCACTTTGATGTGGGAAGTTTTGCTTCAAACGCTTCGAGCTTGGATCGAACTTCTTTGACTTGATGCTATGCTACAAGCTCTTGTTCATCAAACTCCTGAATGACTGCATCATTCACAGGTCCTTCCATGCGCTGTTCTGCTGTGGTGCTAACCTGCTTCATTTCGTCTCCTTGGCCTTCTACCTCTGTAAACAATTGATAGGCCTTATCTTGTATAGGTTGGAGTTTTTGAGTTATCTCCATAACTCTACTCTGGATAGTATGGATTTGTTGTTGGGTGGTTCGTTTCTCTTGAGATCTCTTCATTCTCTCCACAACTATCAGGGTTTTCAGCTGCGCCTGTATCTTTTCGGCTTGGTACTTCACTTCTTGGAGCTGTGAATCCAGTGCCTACAACTCTAGGTTCTCGGTAAGTTTCTCATATGTCTGGGAATTGCAATCAACAAATTTCTTGCATTCTAAGGTAAGGGCCTTTATCCTTTCAATTGTGCTCCTGACAGTTTCTTCTCTTTGGTCCTTTATCTCCTGTGGGGTCTTAGGCACAATGCGTAGTTCTAGGTATGCGATGTGGTGCTACATCTGCTAGATCACTTCTTCAATTTGCACTACTTGCTTGTAACTTGATCCTCTTCCTTTACTTCTATGACAGTCACAGAGCGCAGTGCTCTTTTGACCGCTTCCTTCACTTCGATTTGCTCGACAAGCAACTGTTCCTTGCCTTGATGCAACTGTGACTTTTCTTCATCGAACTTCGCTTGGAGAGCACTCTTTTCCTGTTCGATAGCTCAACGTTGTTCTACAAGTACTCCTTGTACTTGTACCAAAGCCTGGGTGGCTTGCACTGTTTCCTCTTGTGCTCATCGAAGGCGAGCTTCGACTGTATCAGTGAGTTGGTGGAGTTGGGCTGGCTCATCTCTTGGTTCTAATGTTCCCAATGAATGAGGCGCAGTGGAGACTACGTAGCTGGACTGTAGTGCCTACTGCACCCCTCAGAGATCGAACTCAATTCTATTGTACATATCCTCCTGCTTATCTTCTTGCTTCTCTGCTATCTCCAACGAAGCATCATTCAGAGATGCTATGATGAAATTGAAATCATCAGAGGTGAGGACGGTCTGCATCTTAGTTATAGGGGATTTTGATCTCTTCCAGGAGGAAGGTTTCGGGGGGGAAACCTTCCTTTTCTTCAAGGGGTCCTCCTCGTTTCTAGGCAGTGTTACTTCGCTTTTCCTTTGTGCATATTCTATGCCATCTATCACTTCGCCATCACCTCCTTGATTTCGTGACATGGAAGCAGTCTTCACCAAGGCACTGATTAAATCTTGTACTTTGTCAGTCTTCTTTGTTTTTCTAGGTCTGGGTGTATCCTGTGCAACTTTTGGGATGTCGATGTCGGATATCTCCGTAGGGTCTGCTGGAATGAGGAGGTCAGTGGACCATTCCTTAGTAATCTCCTCTAATTCCTCCTCCGTCAACTTGTAATAGGACTGGAGTTTTTTCTTATTCTTGTCGGCTCGCACTGTGATATAAATGAAATGCCGATCAATGCTAAACTTCATCAAAGGCCTGAATCAGTGTAATGTGTTCGGTGTCATGCGAGGCTCAGACTGTATGGCTATCTTCAACTGATTGTAGTATGTATGGAACATGAAATTTGACTGCCATTTCTTATTCATGTCACTTGAGTACCACAATGTACTAAACTTCGCGGCCAATGGTTTGAAAGGCTTGATGTCCAGGAAGGTCGCACCTTCCGACATCTCCCAGGAAATGAAAGCGATCAGGATCAAGAGCCAGCTGAAATAGAATTCATATCCTTGATCTTGGGCTTCTCTGCAGTCGATTTCTAATTGGTTCACCAGGTACTTCACCCAATTCATTTGTATGCCCTCCATGCACTTCCTTGCGAGGTTGACTACAAAACCAGTCACTTAGGTGGGTCGATTATTACGTACTAACTTCCCTACAATCATCTGACAAGCAAGGTGCACTGCACCATTCTCAATAGAGGCTACCTTGTAGCCTCACATTCCCTTCTCGACATCATCGTAATTTTCCTTGATCCTTTGTGCAAGAGCGCGGTCCATGGATTTTCCAGGATAGAAATCCTGTGGGTCGGGTCCTTGCATACTCAAACCCATGATCCGATTGATCAAGGTCGAATCAACTATGATACATCAGTTTAGCCACAAATATCCACCATGGTAACAAGACAACAAAAACTTGACACATGCATTCACCTCTTGGTGTCTTCCGAAGTGGGGAATTTTCATGACGTTGAGCAAAGTGGACTACGCGAGGTTATGGGTCCATGCTTGGCGAATTAACTTTGAGTTTTTCCCTTTTGTTCTAGTTAGATACATATGTGGGTCTAACATGTTGTAGAATTTGTGATCTCCAAGGTTGAAGTTGCTAAACTTCAATGCTGCGATCTTATCTTGGTCTTCTTGCACTGCGTGTATCCCCTTCGAGAGGTACGCAGTGACCAAGGCATACTCAAAATCTTTAGGTACTCTGTCATGGTTTACAACACCGCTCAAAGGTGGTATATAGGTGGGTAATATGGTTGAGATCAGTTTAGCATTCGCTAAGTCATCCCTGTGCTTAGTTCGCTTCTCGTTGGACGACCAGGATGGTCCTGTTCCATGAGCAGTCGATGGCGATGCTTGAATTGTTCTCATAGATGAAGCTTGTACACCTACAGATAATCAATCGAGGAGTACTTCCGACACTGATTCTTCAACTGCGGTGAGCTCCTTGGACATACGTTCTCGAAATGGAAATTATCGGTTCAGAGGGTAACTTAGACACTACAATAGAATATATGGATAGAGTACGATGATTATTGTGCGAAAACAACTTAGTCTACGGGCTCAAATTCTGAGTTGGAAAAAGTGTTCTCGTTTCTTGGTGCGGCGGGATAAATAGGTAACTCGACTATGGGTCACTTGCAACGGGTATGAGGCCTTCATTAACTCTGTTCGATCTATTATGGCATGGTCCAACGGTCTAGTGGCAAACCATAAATGCCTTTATACCCATTCAGAGCGTTGTTTGAATGGTTATAATGTTCCCAACGACTATATTGCTTCGCCATGGCGAAGTACCATGTGCCGTTGTTATGATATCCCGACAAAGCTTCAATTTTGCAATTTTTCCTTCTGTGAGGTTCCCTCTGGAGCCTTCTACAACTTATCGATCTTTGCTCTCTTATTACTTAACTTTCTAGCCTTCTTTCCAGTGAGCTTCGTCTCGGTATTCCTTTTTTCATTCTGATTTTTGTCTTCTTTTGAGATAGTCACTTCAAGCTATTGAGATTCTTCCCTAGGGTTCCAGGATAATGCTTCTTCTTTGTCTGGGATAGGTACCTCAATATTCTGTGGATCCTCTAGTGTTCTTGCAACTTCAACATCTGGGTTTCTAGTGTTAAATAGCTTTGATCTATTCTCCTATTTTTCAATCAAGTGTGCGATCCTTCTAGTCATGAAATCTTTTAACTCTTGTTTCTTATTCTCCAAAACTTCTTCTTCTTCCTTTCGTCTGGCTTGATCTTTGTCAATCCAAGGTTTTCCTAATAACATGGTAAATGGGGCGCTATCCTTGATAAATTTAATTATCTCAAAATATTCTTTTGTCGATGTTCCATTAACAGTCATAGGTATCTGAGCGAGCCTTCCACATAGGTTTATCAACTTTCCTCTAAATAACCCTATCCTCCTAATGAAGGGATCATAGCAAGATTTCCTAAAAGTTCCCAAGTTCTTTCTGTCATAATATTCACCTGTGTTTCCTCATCCAGAACATAGTCAACGTCAAAGTCTCCTATTCTTTCTTCAAGGCATTCTTTTTCTCTGAATATCTCTGATAAATTGACATGTCGGTGATCATTCAGGGTTTCGTTTATTTGTAGCAATACTTTCTCTGATTATTTCTTGGGTTCTTCTATTTCTGGATCTACCTTAGGGTTTTCTTTATCCAGATTCATTCCTTCCATCTTAGCAATCATTCTAGGGGAATCCAACACTTCATGGTCCAGAGCTTTACAACAAAGACAACTAGGTCTTTTCCCAAGGCATTCCTTAGCAAGATGTCCCGATCTTCTGCAACTATAACAGAGGCTTAATCCTCTCTTTCATTTAAGTGATCCCCAACCTTTCCTGTACTGCACGCTAAGCTCATAGGAGCTAACCTACAAAAAATTCTTTCTAGGATCCTGCATCCATTTGTTAGTCCAAATATTCTTTCTATGCATAGGTATAACATATCTTTCACTATTCTTATCATATCTACTCATATCAAACCTTCTTTCATCTATTAGTGCCCTATTTTTCAAGCTAGGACATAATCTATCAAACACACCTAGATTCTTACTTTTGAAACAAAAATTTCCAATTATCTTACTTTTTCAGAGCACAAAGCTTCTAGATCTAGAACTTTTCACTATTCTTACCTTTATCAGAGCACAGAGCTTACAGATCTTACCTTTTTTTCTTTAGAACTGACCTCTTTTCTTGGCACATAGCTCCTCAGGTCAAGTAGAATGTTGCGTACTAGGGCAACAGAGATTTCACAATATCAGGCCGAATCTTTGCACAAATATTCTTCTTTCTCAGTTCCCAATAATCACAGTTTCAGGACCAATACTGCACACTTTAGCAATAGATCTATGCACAAAACTTCTCTTCAGTTCCAAACAATCACAATTTTGGTCCTGACAATGGAACCATTTGTTGGCACAGGGGTAGAACTAGGTTCAATGCTACAACAATGCACCAAACAAACCCTAACTATTGACCCTTTTGGCAACACCTGCGAAGCAAATGAAGTCTCACCCGAGGTAGAGGTAGGGGTGGTTGTAGGACTCAAGTTTCTGTAGCCTTAACTGGGACATAGATATGTGATTATAATACTTAACAAAGAACTTAGCATCAACAATTCATCAATATTCAACCAATAACTACTGCACAGATAGAATAGAGAATCACATCATTCACTCAGATCTGATGTATTTAAGCACTCTATCATAAACATGCAGGTTATATCTAGTAGATCAAGCACTAAGAACCTTCATATAGGTTAGATATAACATTCTTACACATCATTGGCACAAAGCATAAGAAGATTTATCTATCTCTATCAAAGCACTTAGAAAGAGAAGTTATAAACACATCAAGACAAACACAAAGCGGAATAACATGGTGTTTATGTGGTTCAGCCCCACCCTGGAGATACGTACACCAACTCTTCTTCTTTATTGTCTTTAGTCAATCAGTTACAAGCACAGATCCTCAAAACTCTAATTTTCCTAGGACAAGAGATTTGCGTAGCTCGCTAGATCCTCCTTCCTTTCATTGTAGCACAAAGCCTTCATAGTCTCTTACAATGACTTGCACTCAGCTTTGCAATTCTCATACAATATGCATGGAGCCTTACAGATCTTGATCACACAGATCCCACTCTTAGCACTTAGCCAACTTGCACAACACTTGCGCACTATTCCACTACTTCTTACATTGACTAGCCTTCTATTTATACATACAAAATAGGCCTAAACATGGGTAAACCCATGGGCTGACATCCCATTCTTGTTACATATTCCCAAATCCCAAAAAGGACCCAAAAAAGGGTTGAGATCCCGCGATCTCCGCTTCATCTTGCGCTCCGTCTTCGACAGTCTATCGAAGTCCCAAAATAGGTCAAACTTGACCAGATCCCTCAAAACTTGGTCAAGGGCCAACATTCCCATATCAGTCTGGCTCAATAGGAAATTGGTATTCCTTATTGTTTACAACACTGTTATATACAAGACCCTTTCTTCCTGCAATTTCAACATTCCTCAACCAAACAAATTGTTAGTTTTTATGTACACTATATTTTCATTGCACGCTTGCAATGGCTCACAAACAACTTTGGAAATGTGCATACTAATGATCAAATTCATTTGCTAAAAAAGGAAATACCATTCCTTGCAGTTTGGCTCAGAAGGCAATTGGTCTTCCTTATGGTCTTACAACACTGCCATATCCAAGACCATTTTCTTCCTACAATTTCAACATTCCTCAGCCAAACAAATTGTTAGTTTTCATGTGCTTTGTATTTTCAAAACTATGCATACTAACATTCCAAGTCATTTTCATCTATTCCAAGAAAAAGGAAATATCATTATTTACGTATGCATCCTTTCAACATACTAAATTTTCCAAATGCAATTCAAATATCAAATGACTTTAATCAATGTGCCAATATTCATGGCCACATTCATACCCAATGCACCCTTGCATTGATTTCAATTTTTCCACACTTTATGAAAAACACTTTGCCATGGTGTGTTGGAGCTTAACCAACCTCTTCACCATATGGCTTATTCATTCTCATTCATTATTGCAACAAGACTATGCTTCCTGCTACAGGTTGATCATGATCACAAATCAGAACATATGAAACTAAATTTTTCTCTTGAATGCACCCAAGCATTCTTCCTTCATTAGTAACCAGGGTGCCAACACTCATGGCCACCCAAATTGTATTTTCTTTAAAAACCACACAATTCAAGTGGAGTATTGGAAGGTCCTCCTTTCTCAATGGAAAATTAATTGTCTACCCTCTTATGCAAACATGCATTTCCTTAATGCATTCCATGCAATGTGCTAACTATGAGCACCTTTATTCCCAATCTCCCTAGACTGGTAATTGCACCCATGGTACTCCTTACTCATGCATTTTATTGCAAGAATTATAACTCATCCTTGAATGGCATATAATTCCTCTCTCTATTATTCAAATTCTTCTTTCCTAAATCTTACCTTGCTTGGGTAGCAATGGCATACAATATCCACTCAAAATTATTCACATATCAATAAGAAATTAAAATACTTCATAGGGGATTCTTACTAAATTCCTCCATACCTTATGCCACACAAGAATCAACAGTTTTATACATGTTCTGGCTGCTAGAACCCTTTTTATTTTTATTTTTACCTCATCAATAGTGCTCCATGGGGCTCCCAAATTCCCTTCAACAATCTTTCAACAACAAATTTCTTGCATTTATACTTTATCAGAGGTTATCTACCATCAACAGTTTTCCTTTCCCAACAAATCCAATCATTTCTTATATTTCTTATATTAGTTGTCATGTAAAACAAAAATGCATGTATCATAGAATTTAAATCAATAAAACATTTTCAGATATTCCCCAACATATTTATTTGCACTCTACCACATTACTCCTTAATGTGTTAGGCAGTGCAATCATAATCCAATTTTCAGTTGTATTCTATAATCATACAACAATCAACATCCTTATGCCAAAACACTTACCTGCATTAGTAAATCAATCTCTTGTACCATAGAAATACAATAAACATCAAGGAAGGGGTCAAGGAACTCTTCCCTTGTCCAACTCCTTCTACACATCCCTAGACTTCTAGTCCAACTAAGTTATTTTCCAAGGCCTCACTACCTTTACTTATCATAGCTTAACCAAGCCTATTCATTAAAACTTATTTATTTATTTATTTTCCTTTTTCCAGCTGTACTTGTTTCCACAACTGCTCTTCTAAGGCTTACAACTCTATTAAACAATTCATAGTTTTTAGGGTGAGAAAAGCATTCCCCCTTTTCTCCTTCTTTGCTTATGCAATCTACTCCATGTTGGGATCTTCCTGCTCTTTTCCTTGAGCAGCCTTGGTTAGGCTCACCCTAACCTTTTGGAGACGCCAACATGCTCCAATAACAAACCTTTTTTGTTGTTGTTCATAATGAATCATGAACCTGTGCATTCTGCACATTGCCATTCAATTATCAGAATGGTTGACATTTATTTGTTATCCTTCCATTCATGCATTATATTTTGAAATGTAATCCAGGATTCTTAGGTATATATGTATATAGGCTTGCATCCCATTGCTCATTTCTCAACAATCATTAGGGTTGTGACGTTGTTCTCCTGACAATGTCTTTACACAATTCCTTCACAGGGAACTCCGTTGACATGCAACTTCCTTATTGCATATCCATCGCTATCTTTGATGGCCTCAACCTTCAGTTGGCTTCAAATTTACCACTTTATTTTCTTACCAAATATTCCATAAGGAATATAACATGCATTCCTATGATGTATTCCAAATACACATTAAAAGCATGTCTTTTATGTTATCAGCTTGCTTTCAGACAATGCTTCCATGCACTTAATCACATGCTTTAGCATGTTGTGTGTGTGCCCACCATAGGCAACCTTTACAGTTTTATTTCCATATCGATTGAAAATTATTTAGTTCATGATTGTTCACAATTATTTACATGTGGTCCTCAAAATCATATTCATGTTGTATTTTATCATGATAACAAAGCATCCTTGCTCATTTACTCTTTCATCTATTTATGCTAGCTTTTCTGGGGGAATGGAACACATTCCCCTCAAGCTATTATTCAAAAAAAAACTTTGATGACTCATAGAAATAGATTCAGCCATGCATCCATGGTATTCATTGAATCTTGGCAAGTGAAATTATTTCCTTACATTTCACTCTTTTAGGTAGTCACATCATGCCTTTAATATACATATACTCTTACATCATACATGTGCATCACTTGCACCTTTAATATCATTCATTCATATCTATTTGGTATTAAGATCATTCTTCATATCAAGAAACCTCACAATGAATTAAATCTATGCACTCAAGCATATACAATAATGCATTAAATCCATGCACTCAAGCATATACAATCATAGCCAAACATTCATCGTGCAATCTCATTGCTTGCACCTTCTCCATGTCAATCATACACATGGACATATCAAACTTCCAGATGCTCCTCCAAAGGATCTTGCTTCCATTCTTATGAAAAGTCTCATAGAGATACTCAACATTGAGCTTCCCTCTCTGTTGAGATCTTGTAGTCATTCACATGATATCCACATGGAAAGTTTAACATACATAATCATAACTATTTCCCCCTTTCCATACGAAACAATACAGCTTATCAAGCTTCTTTTTCATGCCTCAAACCATTTTTGGTTAACAGACATTTTTATCAAGGGAATCCTTTTCTAGATTCCCTTTCACTACTACTTGATCATATCAAGCCATACCTTATATGGATACCATCCACCTCTGGATGTCAACCTGATCCATTGGTCATCTACAAGTGCCTCAACACTTCCTTTACCACATTTAGGATCACCATTGCATTAACCATTTTACCTCATTTATAATGAATTTTAATGTCTAATAACATTTGGACTATTTCCTTAAAGCCCAAATACAATTTCAAAGTATGTTACTTACTAAGTATTTTAATACAAAACTCCAGAGCATCTTTAGATCATAATTAGTCTTGGGAAGAAAGTCCATTGCCTTTTTTTTTTAATTTTTGTATAGGTTCTAGTTGTTTATGTCTATCCTCATAAAAAAAAAAGATAGGTTGTAAATGTAGATCAGCCCCAACCATTACACCCAAAATTATTTCTTCTATTGAGCAACAACCAAGGATGGAGGTCACTCTCCTCTTCCCACATGAATTCTGGAAGATTAGTTTTCTATCGACCAAGTAATGGAGTCTGTTGTGATTTCTCACTCAATCACCCATATTTTTGCAGCTTTGTTTATCAGCTTGATTAGAAAAACGCTACCCAACAATTCATATACCCAGAAACAAATTTGTTTCTCAGTTCCCTTTAGAACCAGAGAGTTGTACATGTTCTCCCTCTTCATAAAATGGTCACCAGACCCAATCCTCTTTCTTCCTCAACATCATCAACATTTCATTTATGCTGCTATAGTTAGATCATCATTAACCATATGATCCATGACATCACCATATTTTGCATCCAATTGTAGACTATAATAACTATGTATGCATGTTATATGCATGCTCTATCTTTGTGATATGCATTTCAGGATATCTTTGTGCACGAAGCATTGTACCCATGTCTGCAGTGCAGATGGGTTCCACTTAATTACCCTTTACATTTTCATGTATAGACCTACCTTTAGTTAATAGGGATTTACACTGTTTTAGCACAACCACAAGCTTTTGAACTTGATCATGTCATTCCACTTCTTCCATGAGGTGCATTCTCAGTCCACATGAATTCTTTTATTTTACAAGGAGGGATTACCCCAATAGGAAGTTTTTCAGTTATGATAGGTCGAGTAGGTTGATCTCACCTACTTCCATAAGGCCCGTAGACATGGAGGATTGTACTCCCAATGCCAAATCCTTCATTTAATCAACACTTTTAATTAACAAAGGCTTCATTAATCCCACTTTCAGGCAAATCCTGCCACCTATTCAGTCCATTTTCCTTCTGGACTTAAGTATTCCTTAAAACAGGTTTATGTCGTTTGCATCCAAGTTTTATTATTAATTCCCCTCGAAATAATCCCACTTTTGTAGGACTGGCTATCATTTACCAAAAGAAATGATAGGCTTCTTCTTCCATAGTCTAACATGATTCAATCTCATTGGGTAAAATCCAAACTGAATTTTAATCTGCATCCTTCTCCTCAAGGAACTTATGCAGATAATTTCCATATAGAATTAATACTCTCAAAAATCTCATATTAGCCTTGGTAAACTAGTCTTATGACCGTTCTCCATCCCATCCACACCTGTGTTTGAATCATTCTTTGCTAGATAGGGTAGGGTAGGTTTTTCACTCCTTTAAATTTTTCTAAGAAAGAAAAATCACTTGACTCTTTTGTGATCCCAAGCAGGCCAAGTGTTGTTGCCTACTCTGATACCAATTTGTAACACACCCAACCCCTTAGGTATCTTTTTAAGGGATGGGGAATAAAATTTTCACTTTTCTCAATCATCTTGAATCCCTAAAACTAGGATTACATCGCCTTCAATTCGACGATGGTTTTCCAATGACTATAAATTTTGTCCATATCTGAGTTCTAGAACGCAATTTATGGTCCTTCAAAGTTCTTTAGGCCTTTACTGACTAGTGTCTTCCATCGCCATGTGGCACCCACATGGTTCCCTACCACCTGGAATGTCACCTTGTCATAACATACAAAGAATCGGTCAACCAAAGGTCGACGCTTGTCTACCTCTTATTGGCCTATTAATTTAATTCAATATATCAAAGGAGCACTTAGGATTATTGAGTTCAATAAACTCCCAAGTTTCTAGACTTCGATGAGGTTCCTCATTGTGCTATTATGAACATACCCCCAAAACTCCTGAATGTCGAAGTTGTAGAGAGGGTTCCACCTGTATTATTCCTTTACAATAATACAAGTAATAAAATTACCCTACAATATAATTAATTATGTTTAATGTTTATTATAACATTGGAGTACATGAAGGTAGGCTCGGGCCTTTTGCCCTTTTAACTTGTTCGTTCTATCGCCCCAAACATTCGGAGTCCCGAAGCTCTAGATTCCCGAAGAGTTCACACTTACATGTGAATGTGCATTAAATACTATAATATGGACAGGTAGGTCTGGACCTTCGGCCATTTTAGCCCAAGCATTTCATCACTCAAAACACTACGGATTCCCAAAGTTTCGAACTCCCGTAAACCATTAGATAAATCGACCATGATCTAGGAGGAAGACATTTGGCAGAAGACAAGGGTGAGACATGGCCCAATCAACTGGTGACATGTGTCAAGGTCCATTAGACACATAAGGTTTGTGAAATTTATGAATCGGGGTGACACATGGCACACCTACTATGGGTCCATGTCACCCTAGGTAACATCAACATGCCATGTCACTTCGGCCTTTGGTGCTTTGGTGATATTCTCATTCACCAACATGTCAAACCTCTTGGAGTAGGACTTTGTCGGAGTGATTTAAGCTATTATTTCACTAGTTGATCGGACGATCAAGAGAGGTTCCCAATGGATTCCCCAGATCAATGACTCATGTTAACTCACGAGTTCGACATTCAGGGTTTATCAGTTTAACACCTTTTCTCTCCCGGAGTAGGTCAACGCCGAATGACCATGACGTAGATCCAATGATCAAGAGAGATCTTAAATAACCTCATATCTACAACTCGCGTTACTCCGTGACCATGAAGTGGATTGAGGTTTAACAAGCGGATGAATCCCATGATAACAGGTGAATGAGCGCCAAATTTTGGTCCACCGTCAAGCTACTGATTCGATAGGTCATCTTTGGGGCATTTAGTACACTACAATTTTCGTTCACCCTAGAGCTCCGAACTCCCATAGTACTAAAGGAATTATCTCCTTTTTGAGTGTAGAGGATGGTTCCAAGGTCGTGGTCCTATGGAACTTTGTCAAGCTCTAGTGGCTACACTCCTAAATCTTCGTTGAAATTTCGTTAAGGCCATGGGCATGAGTCCATGGTCATTTGGACGACTGGTTTGAAGGAATTTCCCTTCAGCTATAGAGCTCAAATTCCACAATAGGAAAGGTAATTCAAGGAAATAAACATGACTGAGGTAGTCTAGTAGAGTCTATCTTGATTCTATGTTTGCAGATTTGGTCCTTGAGCAATCCCTTGAGGATTTTATGAACCAACACAGGGGCCACAGTCTTATGTCCCAAAATCCAGTTAAAGAGCCCATTTCTAGCAGTTCTCCTTTCTCTTGAAACCATCATTGCATCATATTACACATTTACCTTTGTTTATATACCTATATTCCTCATGTACACAAAAATCACATATAGGGATTTACTTTCTTTGTCCTAGAGTATTACAAAGTAATTCTATTCAACTGTGCAAGGAATGCACTAAACTTGTCATCTTACCAGCACCCAAAAGCATGAGTTTATAGTTGAAAACAAGCATTCAATTATGCATTTCATTTCAAGTACGCAGGGTATATGAAATACTTATCTATTACAAGTTGCATCTAACCAACTGATTGTGGGTGTCCGCCTTTCTACCCAACCGTAGTCTCAGAGGCATTCACTCTTAGTACTATGGCCACCCTCGTTAAAAGCCATGATATCACTAAGGAAACTTCTTTGTGTTTCTCAGTTCTTCTACAAATTCTCAGGGATCCTGTCTCTGTTATAGACTCTATGAGGTTTATTGGATACTCTCTCAAAATCAAGCTCGTGACCTTCTTCTCAGGTCAAGGAAGGATCTCTGGTATATTAAACCAACAACAAATAATTCCTTTGTCTTCAAAACTCCACGTGTCTGGAAATAATAGAAATCTCCCTTCTTCCCCACTGAGCTCAGGGCCTCCACGGGGTTTATTAGATTCCTTACCAACTAGATTTCCTCTATGCAAGAGAGTCCCTTCACAACTACATTGTGCCTCGATGCCCTCTCCTTCTAGCACCGGTTTCTTTCAAGCTAGCACCAAGCCTATGACCCTTTTTTTCTCCAGTCTGGGCTTCGAGTCTTCTATGCTCCAGTTATAGACTCTTCCATGAGTTCGTTGATATTTATTTTGCATGTGCTCATGCATTATTTTCATCAATTCTCTTCCTTAGAGACTGAATTCCTCCTCTATTTCTCCCTATAGTGACAACGAATTCTTCATTCAATTATTCTTTTGAACTTGAGAGCCTCACACACTCTCCTCTTTCTATGGTGTTTTTCTTCTCTTATCATATTCAGGTCACGCACCCCCCTGTGGGTATGGTCTTGTTCTCGTCTTTTTGTGTGTATTTTTGCACGCCTTTTTCCTCCCTAGGAAGGTTTTGGACTTGTCCTATTCCTTCTGTCAGAAGGAACTTGAGTCAATATGGGCCTACAGGAAACTGTACTCTATGGTACTTTAGGCTGGCATTTTTCTATCTCCTCAGCGAGATCCTCCATGCTTCCATTCATTGGAGTAGTTGATTGTTCAATCACCAGTGCTTTCTGATAAATTGATTTTTCTTGGAATCAGTATGAGGCTCATTTTTTCAGAAAAGAGAATTGGGTCATTTTGACATAATGAACCCTCTCTACAGTTTCATCACTCTTTCCTCTAGTGATATCATGGCCAGTACTTCAAGGATTCACCCCCACAATTAGTTTTTAGCAATCTAAACAATAATACATTTACATTGTTCACATGCCATAGCATGGTAATCATAATTAATGATTAATTACAAGCTGGGGAAACAAGGGTATTACATCGTAGTTGCGCTAAATTTGGTGATCTCTCTAATTTATCTGGAATTTTACATAATTGCCAGTTTCTTTAAGTTTGGCGAAAATTTCGCTAAATTTGGAAAAGTTTTTAAATTTATCTAAAGGTTTCTATAGTTGGTGGTTTCACTAAGTTTTGCGACAGTTTCACTATATTTGATGAAGTTTTTTAATTTATCTTGAGGTTTCTATAGTTGGTGGTTTTGCTAAGTTTGATGATGGTTCCACTAAATTTGGCATATTTTTTTATTTATCTGGAGGTTTCTACAGTTGGTGGTTTCTCTAAGTTTGACAATGGTTCCTCTAAATTTGACATATTTTTTAATTTATCTGGAGGTTTCTACAATTGGCGGTTTCGCTAGTTTGGCGACAGCTCCGCTAAATTTGGAAAAAATTGAATTTTGAATTTCCTACCCCCTCTCTATTCGCAGGTTGGGTTTTTAGGATAAACTTTGCAAGATCATATCTCGAGCTTCCAACCTCCTTTTCTCGAGCAATTTTTTTTTTTCATTTGGGAAAATTTTTCGTGCTCTTCGCACTGGTGTAGACAATTTATGATTTTAGTGCATCAATTTTTTATAATTTGCATATCTTCACATGTGACACTGCGTAGTTCTCATTTTGAGAACTTCAAAGGATCATATCTTTTGCATATGACATTGAATCGAGGTGATTCATTTTTTGAAAGTGCATGATTTTTTGTGTACTTCGATTGGTGTTGTTTATTTCACTTGATATTGTTTCAAAATTATACTTTCAGCACCTACTCATTTTTTTAGGGTTTGTAAAGGAATTGAAGTCAAGTCCAATCAGTGTTCTCCTGCTAGTGGCAATTGTTACCACACTAATATAAAGTGCTAAACCATTTTGCTTGGGGGAGATCCTTGATTGAGTGATTCATGGGGGGTCTATTAGTGTGATTGTGCGTGTGCACCTTTTTCTACTTGTGCTCTTTTTTTCCTTCACAAATGGGTAACTTTAAATTTCCATTGCTAACACCATACAACTACAACACATGGCATCAAATGCATGGAATTCCTTAACGCACCAAGGATATACACCTTATGTTGAACAATAGGTAACCAAAACCACAAATGATAAGGAAAAGGTACTTTGGCTGATAGAATAAACAAAATCTCTTGGTTGTCTTAGGAGTCTAGTTTCCCTTGATATAATGTCTCAACTTGATGATGGTTTTATAGATTCACATGATGCATGGGAAAAATTAAAAAATCTCTATGGGACAACTAATGAAGTTCGAGAATATCAACTTGATAATGAACTAATGAGTCTTGATCCTAAGTCTTTTGAAAACACCTAGGATTATGTAACACAGGTTAATGACCTAAGATCCCAATGCAAGTCATGTGGTGTAGAGAAAAAGGACATAAACTTGGACCTAAATATGTTTCATTTGTTTCTATCTTTCACACTCATAGGTTGACTATGGGATATGCATATGCAATGCCTTATTTTTCTTCCTTTCAAAGATGTTAATGCATGAGCAGGGGAAGCTTCTTTCCATGAGTGTCCTTAAGCCATCTTAGTCTCAGGATTTATTGATTGGTCAGCTAAAGGGACACAAAAATTCAGGGAAACTTAGACAAGAAACAAAAGAAGTTCAAGAAGAAGTCAGAGAAAGAGAAAGAAAGGTCATTGTCTGCCCCAAAAGAAGACTCCAAATCCTCTTCTTCAAAGGGGAATTCTCAAAAGAAGGATATGCAAACTTGTATTTACTGCAAGAAGGTTGGTCATGAGGAACATTCTTGTCATAAGAAGGAGATCGATGAATTGGAACATCTTCTAAAAATAACAACATTAATCTTTCTTCTTCACATCAATAATCTACTCCTTTTTTCATATCAGGAAAAAGAAAATCAATTGCACTTGTTTCTACTACAGATTCTTCTTAGCAATGGATTCTTGAATTGAATGCATCACATCACATGGGTTCTGTCAAAGAACGATTTTATTTGTTGGAGCCTTGTTCAATGCCCCACATTCTCATTGGGGATGACTCTCCTTCAGATGTCATCGGTAAATGTTTTGTTGATGCTAGAACTAGTACTTTTTAGGATGTCTTCTGCGTGCCTAATATGTCATCCAATCTTCTCTCAATCTATCAGATTTCCAAGAATGGAAGAAAATTTGAGTTCACTCCAGATTTAGTCACCATCAAGGATCTTAAAGATAATGTACTTCTTGTAGTTGGTAAGGATGATCATGAGTCTCACCTGTATGTTTTCTCTCATTTTGTACCTCATTCTCATTATGATGCTTTTTTCACATTAAGATTCTATGAGCAAGCTATGACATGAGTGGTTTGGCCATCTCAACTTTCTATACCTTCAATAGCTAAGCATGCAGGATATGCTCACAGGTCTTCCTGATATAAATTTCTCATATGGAGTTTGTCTGGGTTGTGCCTTGGGAAAGAATCCTAAGGACAAGTTTGACAAAGGGAAGGTTTGGAGGGATTAGAAGTCCTTGAGTTGTTTCACAGTGATATGGAAGGTCCATTTCCATCATTCTCTTTCAGAAAGGCTCCCTACCTGATCACTTTTATTGATGACTTTTATAGATACACTTGGGTCTACTTTATTTAACAGAAAGGAGAAGAAGAATATGTGAACCACCGCTTTGAATAATTTTTCACTCTTGAAGGGATAGATCTTCGACATATTTTCTCCTATACACCTTAGTAGAACAACGTGACAGAGAGAAAAAATAGGTCCTTAGAAGAGATGGTTGATTGCATGATCCACGCACACTCCCTTACATCTAAGCATTGGGTAGAAGCTATCAATTGTGATTCTCATATTCAAAACATAGTTATGCATAAGGCATTGATGAGTATCACTCCCTTTGAAGCTTGGTGTGGTAGGAAAACTGTTGTGTGACACTTCATAGTTTTTGGCTCCCCGGATTGGGCACACATTCCTTTGGAGAAGTGCGAGACCTTAGAATCTCAAATTCGGCCCTACATATTTGTTGGTTACCCCGATGGTGTCAAATTATATTGGCTCTTAGATCGTGAGACACATAAGCTCTTCATTGAGCATAGTGTGTAATTTGAGGAAATCTCTCATATCTCATCCTCTCATCTCCCTTCCTCCACCGCGAATTCAGATAGTTACTCGGAGGATTTTCCTCCAACTACCTCTTCTCGCTGAGTTGATCATGGGATTTTATCCTCCTCTTCACAAAATTTAGATTCTGAGGATGATTATTCTCCTCCTCCATCCCATACCATGCCTTTTTGGGCTCATCATTCCCTTGAGTCTGTAGGCACTCTTGTTGGGGATCCTTCTGATACTCAGAGGAATTGGTCACAACATGAGGATACTCTGCATTCTTACATTTCCACAGCTTTAGATACATAGTCCTTTCATGAAGCATCGGGTATTGTTGAGTGGGATTTTTAGATTTTAACCTTGTATAATAATTTACTGCAAATATATTTTCAATAAAAGAACAAAAAATATACAATGGAAAATACACACATTACACAAAGATTTTTCCCTTGGAAACCTAAACAGGGAAAGCCAACATATTCTATATTCATTCATAGCAATACATTGTTTACAATACAATATACATATAGGAGACAACGACATCCAAAACCCTAACCCAATGACTTGGATTAGTTAACAACCCTGATTCCTTAACCGGAAATAGAAAACCATTGGCAAAAACCATGTGCCGAAAAACCACCCAACAATGGACATGAAAGTCAAGGCGACACGAAAAAATGAGGAAAAAGGTGACACGTTTCGAAAGGAAAAAACAAATTCTCGGGGGCGCTGTCCCTGAACCCCCAAAGGGGGAGCCTAGTGCTCCCACCCAAAACCCCCCTATGCACCTGGCGCAACATAGGATACACTATAGCTGGTCGTGAAAAGAATATAACACATACCCAACATTCTTCCACTTGTTGTTTTCTTTGCATACAGGGGGTTACAGGGTTACATAGTCAACAATCCATGGAAACAATGCCCATGGATCCTCTACACTAAGAGAACTTCTTAGTGCTCATAGATTTTGTTAATGAATCTGCAACATTTTTCAAAGTGTCCACCTTCATCAACAAAACTTTCTTTTCTTTAACCATATCTCTCACAAAGTGATATTGAATATCAAGATTCTTTGTCTTTGAATGATAAGCTGGGTTCTTCGCCAAAAAAATTGCACTCTGACTGTCACAATCTATCCTTACAGCTTGTTGTACCAACCCAATACATGAACACAATATTTGTAACCATATGTATTCCTTACTTGAATGAGTGGTTGCCATGTATTCAACTTTTGTAGTTGAAGGTGCCACTACAACCTATCTTCTGCTCATCCAACCGATTGCTCCTCCAAAAATATTAAACACATACCTGCTTGTAGATCTCCTATGATGCAGATCTCCAACCCAGTCTGCATCCACAAATCCATGTATGTCCAACACTTTGTACAATCCTAGTATTCCTTGGTAGCATAATCCATAGCTAGCAGTGCCACGCAAATACCTGAAAACCCTTTTTACTTTTGTCCGATGCTCCTTCCATGGTTTTGACATATACATGCTCAAAACTCCCATTGCATGTGCAATGTCCGGTCTAGTACATACCATTGCAAACATCAAAATTCCAGCTACACTCACATATGGAACACGAGACATGTCCTCCTCCTCTTATTGTATCTTGGGACATTGATCTGTAGATAACTTTACACCAACAAGAATAGGGACCTTGATCGGTTTACATTCATGCATATTAAACCTCTGTAATATTGTCGCGACATATTTTATTTGATTTAACCAGAGTTTCCTCTTTTTCCAATCTCTTTTAATTTCCATGCCTAAAATGAAATTTGAAGCACCAAGATCCTTCATGTCAAATTTAGAGGACAACTGATTTTTCACATCCTAGATAATCTCCTTGTTGTTGCCTATCAACAACATGTCATCCACATACAAGACCAAATCAATCAAATGATCACCAAATAATTTAAAATACACAGAGTGATCCTCTTTGCTTCTTGTGAAGCCAAGTCCCAGCATATAAGTATCAAATTTTTGATACCACATCCTTGGTGATTGTTTTAAACTATACATGGACTTTTTCATCTTGCATATCGGCTCCTTATTTCCCTTCACATCAAAGCGTTATGGATGCTTCATATATATTTCTTCTTCTAGATCCCCATGTAGGAATGTTGTCTTCGCATCCATCTGTTCGACTTCAAAATCAAATGCAACAACAACAGATAACAAAAATATTATAGAATTTAAATTGGAAATAGTAGAAAAAATCTCACCATAATCAATTCCCTCAACCTGGGAAAAACCCTTTACTACTAATCGAGCTTTGTATTTCTCCACTTTTCCTTTTGCATTCAACTTCTTTTTAAATACCTATTTTCTTCCAATGAGATTTCTTCCAGTTGGAAACTCCACTAGATCCCAAGACTCATTCTTATCCAAGGTTTCCATTTCTTGATCCATGTCCCTTTTCCAAAGCATTCCATCCTATGAACCCAATGCCTCCCTAACAGTTCTAGGATCATCATCAGTAATAGACAAAGAAAATTTTGAACGGAAATCAGATGGAGTATACCTTTCTGGAAGCCTTCTTTCTTGAACCTATCTCCTCAATACAAGAGTATGAGGATATTGTTATTTTGATTCATGTTCTTATGTAGAGTCTGATTCATCATCCTTTAAATCAAACTCTGTTTTATGTGGTTCTTCCTTACTTGGCAGGACTTCTTGTTTAACAACATCCTTCATTTCTCTAAATACCACATCTCATCTATACACAACCTTCTTAGTTTCTGTGTTCCAAATCTTATAACTTGTGATACCATCTTTATACCCAATAAAGATACACTTTTCAACCTTCTTATCTAGCTTACTCATGTTTTCCTTTGGAACATGAACATAGGCCTCACTGCCAAATACCTTGATATGTGTGAGAGAAGGTTTCTTACCAGTCCATACCTTTCGTGGACTATTGTCATCCAATGTTGATGAGGGTGATCTGTTGACCAGGTAACATGCAGTACCCATTGCCTCTACCTATAATTTTTTCCCTAACCTGACACCATTGAGCATGCGCCTTGATTTTTCCATCAGTTTCATGTTCATCCTTTTTGCAACTCCATTCTGTTGAGGTGTATATGCAGTAGTATTCTACCTTTCTATATCACACTTCTTACAAAATTATTCAAATTCATTCCCGCAGAACTCTCCACCATTATCTGTCCTCAACACCTTAATTATTTTCTTTGTTTGATTCTTAGCAAGAGCCTTAAACTCTCTAAACCTGTCAAAGACTTCAGATTTCCTCTTGAGGAAATATATCCAAGTGTTCCTCGAGAAGTCATCTATAAATGAGACATAGTACACATATTTTCCTAATGATGGAAATGACATAGGTCCAAACACATCAATGTGAAATAGCTGTAAAATTCCTTGTTCCCTCATTGCACCAGAGGGAAATCTTACCCGATTTTGCTTCCCATGTACACAATGTTCACAGAAATTGAAATCCAAAGATCAGTTATACATACCTTCAAGCATACTTTTACCATGTAGTAGTCGAAGACCCTTCTCTCCGATATTCCCCAGTCTTTAATGCCACAACATAACCTTTTCTCCAGAGACTTTAGGAGTTCTTTCTTCTTCAACTCCAATATCAAGAACAATGGAACTATTACACCCATCACTAATAGTGCTTCCTTGCAGCTTATACAAAGTTCCAAACCGAACTCCCTTCAACAACACCATTGCTCCTAGAACCATCCTGTAGGTTTCCTTTTCAAATATTGATTTTAACCCTACATCGTCCATTTTTCTTATAGAAATCAAATTTTTGGCCAATCCTGGGATGTGCAGAACATTAGGTAGTGTTCTAATACTTCCATCTATGAGCCTCAACTTGAATTTTCCTAAACCTATGATTTTGGTTGTCGAGTCATCACCTACAAAAACATTACCTACATCATACCTTTCATATTCATAGAACCACTTCTTGTGGGGAGTCATATGAAAGGATGCACTCGAGTCAACCAATTATGCCTTGTGATATGCATGTGTGCTTGAAGAATCCAGGTACACATTCCCTCCTTCTTCCTTTGAGGTCTTTTCTTCTGTAGAAGGAGATTCTTTAGATCCCTTCTTTTTCTCAACTTTGGATCTACATTGCTTCTTCTAGTGCCCTTCTTTTCCACATCTCCAACATACCTTTACAAAATTTTCAAGAGACTTAGATATTCCCTTAGAATTAGATATCCCACTTGAGGACTTAGATCTATTTCTTTCCTATGAGCGTCCTCTTGCAAATAATGCATATGTTCTCTATCCTTCCATGTTCTTCCGTATCATCTCCTCCAACAACAAGGATGAGACCACTTCATCAAACTTCAAGGTAGTTGTATTACTACCTATGGCCACAACCAGACTATCCCACGAGTCTGGTAAAGAGCACAATAAACTGATACACTTATCTTCATATGAAATTTTAATCTCAACATATACTATCTGACTTACCATGGTATTGAAGGCGCTCAAATGCTCTACCACTGAGTCTCCATCTCTAATCCTCTGGTTATACAACTTCTTTTTCAGGAATAGTTTATTTACTAGGGACTTAGACTAATACAAATTCCCCAACTGATGCCATACATATTTGGTTGTAGCTTCCTCTGACACATTCAATAATACTGAATCTGAGAGACATAGTCAGATTTTTCTCTTCACCTTTTGATCCAAATTTTTCCATTCATTTGTTGAAGTTCTTGTAGGTGTAGTACCTGGATCCACCATGATCCACTGATCTATGTCCACCAACAGATCTTCCATCTTGATCTTCCATAGCTCAAAAATTTTCCCTTTAAACTTCTCAATATCCATTTTTGAACTGCTCACCATCATAGATGATTTTAGGGGCAAAATTTCGCTCATGGGCGAAATTAAGGGTCCTCCAATTTTTTATTTGGCGTTTTTTTTGTATTAGAGTGATTTTTTAAACTTATATCATTAGCCTGTAATTTATTTTAGGGGAAAAATCATGTACAGGGTTAGCCCATGTTTTTAGGAGGGATAGAGGAAAACAAATTATATTTAGCCTCTGAAATTTGGAGGGACAAGCTTCCATTAGCCAAATTTCTAGAAATATGAGAATTTATGATAGCTTCTTTGCCCTGCCATTTGGTAAAATTGGGGTTTATGGTTTAATTTCGCCCCGATTTTGTGGTATGGGCAGTGGGCACTGGGTAGCTACAATCTTCCCTTTGCCCGATTTCAATCTTCCCTTTGACTGATTTCCAAAGAACATGGATATTTTTGGCCCTCCCACATGGTATAAATTATATGGGATCTGAAATGCATTCCCTAGTTTACATCTTCGTGGTTATTTGAATTTCCCCTTTGGGCCCTTGATGGAACGAAGGTTTACAGTTTTACTTCTGCTACCTCTTATTTCCAATTTCGGCCTTGAGGTTTACAATTTTAGTATTTTACTTTTTGACGTTCTTCTGCTGAGTAATGGGTTACTCCCAGGTTCGGCCCAGGCACCAGTGACCATATTTTGTTAGCATTCCAACATAGGAGGACCCCGCTTGCAGAGGAGGACCTTGCTCGTGGCTCGACGCTGAGGCTCGACCACACTGACAAAATCACATATCTGGATTCTGATTCTCTACGTTTCCATCAAACAAGTGGTAGTCGCGGCTTCAGAGAGGTACTACTACTTACTGATTTTCTATTTGCTGAACATATAAGTTAGTGAATGTCTTTTTACATCCATCTGGTTTAATTTTCATCAAAACTGTAATATAAGAGAACACAATTCAAATAACATTTAAATTGTTTAATTGTTTAATTTTCACTTTCTAAATTGGCTTGAATGATATGAACTTTATGGTGTTTACATTTCACAAGGTCAATTGAATTCTGAGGTAAAATCGATTCTGATTGGGCTCCAACACTTATCATAGATTGCTTATATTTCTACTTCAAGATGTATCAATATTAACAATGATTCAATACCTCATCTGAGATGCTAAAACTCTGCCCATCGTAGCATCAATATTTTTTATCATCAAGAATGCTATTAGATATTCGATTTCTCATCCAATCACTGTGACTACCATCTACCTTTGATATCTTAGCAAGAAATAATTTTGTGCCCCTTTTCTAATGCCAATTACTGCAACTACAAGTTGGAATTTTCTTAGGAAGAAATATCTTTTTTCCTTTTTTGTCTCAAGCTAAACACTATCATTCCCCACCAACATTCAAATTTCTCCTCAAGAAAACGTTTTGGTTCTTAGCAAGTAGTTACCCTACAATTCCAATCCCACCACAAAAAAAAATGATGAATCGATCACCATGCTTAAACAGAGGAATCAATTTGCAATCACCTATAGAAAAATTGATTTTTCTTCTTTGCACATGAATGCTATTGTGGCATCGATGAGTGTGGCTATGTGGAAATCCACTCAACTGTTAATTGGATGATAGTGGATGTTGGTGAATCCTCTTATGATTTAGATGCCAGCCAGTGTGTTTCTCTTCCTTAGACTCCATATAGTCTTGGTTGCAATCTGGAAGACTTGTAATAGCACAATGTTGTCACTAGGATGCTTTCTTTTCTTTAGCATTATCTATTTCACTAGGGTTACCCTTTTGGGTTCCCTCACTCTTTTCTATTCTATTGTCTACTCTTTCTTTCTTCCCTTAACCTAAGATTTTAGAACTGCTTAGAAGATGTTCCATGCACTCCTTGTTGTCAAATGTTTCTCTAGTGTTTTGATAAAAGGTATTGATCATAATAGGACACCTCCAATTCCCCCAATAACATTTAACATTAAATAGAGAGGCATCTGAGCATCATTATGTGTCATTTTTTGTTTTATTCTATCCCATATGTACTTTATTCATAGTGTCCATCTATGTTATCAACATATACTGACAGGTTGGCATCTGATGAATTAGATTACCTATGTCGTTTCTCTATTCATCTTTTATCACTTTTAGGAAAATGGTGAAACTTGAAGATCCTCCATAACTTCACTTCCTTGTATTTCACTTCCAATTTAAATTTTAATTTATAGCGTAAAGTTATTTGATATCTCACCTGGTTCAAATCTAGCTAGACAGTGCCTTCTGCCTTGGATTTTGCCTGTAGCCTCATTGAACAAATCATGTTCACTATTACATATCTAATTTTTATTTCTTCTTTAGGGAGAAGATGCCCTAAGCACTCCTTATTTTACCGTTATTATTTTTTGTATTTTTTAGTCCCATTAGACCTATTTTGGCCATCAGTGGACATTAATCTAATTTCTTTGTTTCTTCAAGCCTGCATGTTTTTACAAGAAGAACCATTACATTGCATATTGTTGGCTTTGAAATCTTTGTTTATCCAAAGCCATATAAGAATGGTGGTAACTCCCTCAAACACATATAACATAATAGTCCAGTGTATATCTTCCATGTTACTAAATTTGCAGCTTATGCAAGAATTACTACAATCCTGCATTCCAATAGCCACGTTGTTCTTCATGTACCATAGTTCTTCCCTAACTGTGCAGCACGCGGGGTGGGTAACAAATGACATATACAAACTTGTAATCTTTTATGCTTCTACACTTGGCGGTGAATAATTACCACGGTTTCAACTTTCCAAATGTCTTGATAGGTATTTACTATTTACCTGGTCCTTCATCTTTAAATTCCTCTATAAATGATTTCGATGAGTAAAAAGGGTAGATGGTTGAAAAGTTGGTTATCTTGCATAAGGGAAAGTAAAAATATAAAAAACATAATTTTGAATTTGAAAAGCAATACCCTTTTAGTTTATGTATGCAAAATAAACTTGTATTGAGAGATCAAGAATGTTATCTCTATGGCTTTGGGAACATTGCTACTGTAGTCTATAGGACTGGTATATCCTCCTCTCATGACCAATATTTGATGCATTACTTATCTACCTTGCAACTAGAAGCTAAACAACCTAGTAGAACTCCCAATGTTGTTGGAAGTCGTTGTTATTAACAAGGATTTAGTGTCAACTCTATTGCTAATGAGATAGTCTTTGGTTTGTCTCATCACAAGTCATTGGACCTTTGTATCTGCAAGTGATGCAAAACGAAGGAGACCCT
>ML778996.1:618364-634114 GCA_009831015.1 Picea engelmannii
AACACACATTGTCTTGTTTGTCTTTTAAAGTTTGCTTGGTTGAAATATTAGTGTATGCTACATCAATGAATTGATGTTTAAGGTACTGATGGTTGTATTACTCTTCAAAGCATCAATGTTAGGCCAATGACCAACACTATGAAAGTGGAAGTGAATGAAGGATAAGCATGCTTCATTATTACACAAGAGTACATGAAAATCACATCAAGGTATGCCCATGAAAGTTTTGAGTTTGAATGTTAAAGAAGTCATTTAGAGAAGGAGGGTGTGCCACCACAAGGATCTTCCTAAATCCTTGTCCACAATTTAGAATGGTCACTAGGGATGAATCTTCATTTCAAAAGTTAGAAGAGGAACAAAATATCCATGAAGAGGATCCACAAGAAGAGAACCTAGAATCTTCTTCTAGTTATCTTTCTAAGGAAATCAATGAGTCATGGATGACATGCAATGAAGATCAAACATTAGAGCCATAAATTGAAGAAACCCTAGCATGTATACCACAAGATCGCTTGTGCATTCAAGATTTTGAACAAGTACCTCAAGAAGAGCTTTGTGCTATAACAATTAAGGAGAGCCAAGCAAACCAAGATCAATTAAAAATTCGGTTTCAATTAGTCATTAGGCTACAACACCACTCCATTTTTCAACATTCTTTAGCATCAAATCTTTATGATCAACAAATTTTTCATGTCCTCGCATTCATTAAAGTTTATTTTTCAAACTTGAATGTGAGTCTACTTATGATCTTGTTACACAAATGGATGCATTGGAAATTTTGTTATACTTGAAAGAATGACTTATTTTTCAACAATAGTGTAGGATAGAATAAAATAAATAAACAAATAGGTAAAATGAATAAGATTTTTGCTTCAAACTTTTATGAATAATTCTTCAAATCATTGTTCAATAGTCATTTGAAAGGATTTCATGGAAAAATACAGTAAATACAATCTTATTTCAGGTAACCATATAGGATCATTTTGAAAACATGTTTTTAAATAATATATCTCTTGAAATCTAGTTTTTAAATCCATTTTGAAATTTTCAATTTGGATCATAAGTCAAAAAGATATGATCAAAATAGAAACTAGGTCTCAAGTGAAATTTTGAGGACAGAGTTAGTACAACCTTGATTTGAGGGGTCTAATGGAAACATTTTTACATGATATTTATAAGAAATGTATCCCTTGGAATCTAATTTCCAAATCAATTTGAATCATCTCAATCCGATATCGTATGAAAAAGTTATGTTCAAAATACTAACTGCTTGTTAAAAAAAATAAAAAATTGCATGGTGACAATTCTAGGTCTTGACTGTTCATAGGCATATTTCACATATAAAATCATATTATTTTCAAAACCTGTTTATATGGGAGATAGATATGCAAGTCTAGTTCGAAACACAATTTGAATCATCCCATTTGGAGGTCAAATGAAAAAGTTATGACTCATTTAGTGACTACATGTATCTAGATCAACATAGTAAAACTCTGCCTCCTAGGTCTGTTCATTAGACATTTTGTGATATCAAACCTAAGGGTTTTAAAAACCTGTTTCTATTGGATTCAAAAACTTGAATCTAATTTACTCTCCAAGTGTAATCACATTGATCGGATCTTTAATGAAAAAGTTACACTCAAAATAGTGACTGTTGGTCTAGTCAAACATTCACAAGCATCTCTATCAAACAATGAATTGTTCATCATTTTTAGCATATCATATTAAACTATTTTGAAAACTTGTTTATACTAGAAGTATCCAAATGAATTCACTTTAACTTGGCTTTGGAATCACTCTAATCAGACATAAAGCAAAGATTGTGAGAACAAAATACCGGTAGGAGGTCTTTGTTGGCCACCATTCCTAAAAGGGGTAAAACAAATGTGAAACTCTTGTGGAAAATTATCAAACTTCTATTGCTTGTATGCATCTGAAAAGTAGGGGATCTCGTCACCTCAATACAAAACAAGAAGAATTTGGCAGATCCTAGATTGAAGAGGCCTGCAGTCAGGAAATAACATTGGTGGACACCCCTCCTTCTATGAGAAGCTATGTTAATCAAACACTAAAAAAGACACCGTTTTGACATTAAATAGTACACAATTATTTATAGAAGGTCTCATCTTTCAACAAGAAGAATTAAAAAAATAACTCAGGGCAGTGAATCATGTTCTTCTATAGCTACAATTATCCATTCAAAACCTGTATTGAAAGAGAAAGGGTTTTTTGATAGAGTCAATGCACAATGTGACTGAAAAAAGGAGGACCCTTCATGGACATTCAAGGAGTGGATTTTGTTTTGATTTCTATAGGAAGAATGGCTCTCATCGATGATTTCCAACATCACACTGACCATATAGTTTTGTCACCTTATGAAAATAAAAGAGGTGAAAATGATGGATTCGATGCAAATATTTTCTTAGTAAATAAGACCAAAAAGCTAAGGGTTCCACATCATATGTTTATAGGGTTGGGTTATTGATACCCACCATTTATAAAATAACTCAATGTTGGAAACCTTTGTGCATATTTTCTATGGAGACATGTGAACCATGTTCATGCAATTAATTCCTACGTTACTGATTGTGAGAATAAGGATACGTGTTAAGAATTAGCTTGTGCTATACCATTCATAGATGACTGGTCTCTTCACATAACCCAAGATGGGATTATATCTAGTGTGAGGGAATTTATGCAACCTTCATATGGAAAGGGAGTTTTACAACCCCAAACGCTCAATATATTTGATGATAATTAGAACGTGAGCTTTACAACTAAGACCCGCATGTATATAGAAGACCCAAGACACAAACTAGAGACAAATGTAGGTTCCTATGTTGCATAGTCACATCTTTTTCAAAACTCCATGAATGACCACTATGTTCAAATGATACCCAGAGCCAAAGAACATGAACTTGTAACACATTTTGTCCATTCTACTAACAATATTGAGTAGTATGGTACGATGTTTGGAGCCTTGGATGGATGGTTTCATCAAGGTTAGAACTCGAACCAAGAAATGTTTTAGCATCAAACCTAAGTTCAAGCTTGAGTGATAGTTGCAAAGAAAATATAGGTATTATCAATGTGCCTCCCTCTCAAATCTCCTTGTGGGAGCCTACACAAAAGGGAGTAGAATGTTCATACCTCTCCATACAATGTCATAATACAAATTTGCTTGCAAAATCCACCTACAGGATTACATTCCCAAAACTGGAACCGCACTATATAAAACTAGTATTGATGAAGATCATTTTTTTGTGTTTGCTAAGACATTGGAAAATGAAGGATTTGTCTATGACAAAGAGCTACTTTAATTGGTCCTTTGTGCCAGATGAAGATTAATAAAGGATATCAGAAAAATTAGAAGATAATTCATGTTATTTATAAGAAGTATGTGGAATAGACATGGTGGTAGGGACACAACTACAAGTTTTGAATACATCTCATGCATGGACAAACTTTGGGATAAGTATGACATCAAAGAAATTTTCATACCTAATTTCGAGGAAAATATTTGTCACCATAATTTGAAATTTTATAAAACTATGCTATAGGAAATGAGCATAATGTTTCTCACCCTTTTGTATTCTTTGGATGATGGGCATAGCTCCCATATAACCCAAAGGAACTCAGTAATTGGAATTGCAGAATGTGTTGTCTTTGAAATATTTTCGGAGGTTTCCTTATATGCTACAAGAAGTCATATGATAAGATATTCTGAGCAACGGTAGGGATGTGGTCCTTGTAGTAATTACACCAGGCTATTTCTCATGAAGTATGAAACTCTTCTTGTGAAAAGATCCTAGTCCCCTTACACAATCCTTAATTCAGTTTTTAATAACATAGTGTTAATGATGGCCAATGTCATTACAACATGAACAAATTTAATCTCACTTTAGAAGATTTGGTTTGACCAAATCTCAGTGTGAATAATAATCAGACAGGTGGGTTTTTTCATTGTAGGACCTAGAAGATAGGTGCTTACACCTCCAGGCAGAGGAATATATTCCAACATACAACCATCAAGAACCATGTAGCATTTTCTCATTAGCAAGGCTACCTCTTCTGAAGAATTGTTTCTAGCATGATTATTGCAGTACTGTTGACAATGATGGGGAGAGTAAAAGAGCTATAATTGCACAAGTTTAGACTTGTTTCATTCCCTTAAACAACCACCAGAATTGAAGTATTGATTGAAGGGATTACATCAACAATAAAGAATGTTTCCAACAATATCTCTCTAGTAGATTAGTCAATATATAAACATGGAACAACCATCATAGAGATGGTCTAATGATATTATAATGGCCTTATTATAAAGAAAAATGCACAAATAACCTAGGGGATTCAATTAGTTTTTCCTGTGTTTGGAAATAATACACTTTGGAAGGGGTTGTGCAAGTTCCACTCCATCTTATGACACATATCTACATAGATCCACATTTAATGGATTCAGTTCAGATAGGATGCCCTATACTTTGTAGCTATTTTAAGATTATGGTGGGAAATTGATCTATTAGAGTGCTCCTCTGTCATTGCAGCTTGGCAAGTGTTCATTAAACGCTTGTTTAGAAAGATACCCTAGATTTTGGGAGTTTATTATAAAAAATGCATGAACAATTCAAATGCATTCTTTTATGAGGAACATTCCATCCTTTTTGGAAGTAAGTTAAGTGTTGGAGAAAGAGAACACCTTGGAGAGAACACCCTTGGTCAAAGTTGACTTCAATAAAATTGCTCAAGGCTAATGAAGAGCCCAAGATAATAGGTGTCTCGCATGTGAGATAAAAATTGGCATGATTTTACAAATGCTTGCACCTTGTTTTGACATCTTGGAGCTGATTTGAGGCAACTTCCCCACCTTTGAGGGTGTTATTCATGATTTTGGAAGACTTTCTCACAATGAAAACTTCCAACACCTAATCTGGAGGAGGACAAGGAAGATTCACTTGCATGATTGGTGGCTTTTATTTATGACTCATCCTTTGGAGACCCTTTGGAGGCTATACATTTCACCTTAGAACTATTTTCTTCCCTCATTTATGGAGATGTCCCTCTCTTTCGGGGCTTCTTGGTTTAGATCATTGTACTTGTGGCTTGACCACCCCATGCTTATTGTATTTTTGACTTGATAGTTGTAGAAAAAATGTATTTTAGTTTTCTTAGGCTAGATTTTAGGATCTCTCATAAGATATTATTACTTTATTATGAAGGAAGATGAACATCACTCAATAAATAGAGATTCCCTTCCTCATTTGTACTCATGGTTGGATTGGGAGATAAATCTCGTAGAAATTTAAGTGGGGTCGATATGTAATGTAATTTCAATTATGGGCAGGGGATGACATGAATGTAATTCCAATCAAGGACGACATGTAATGCTTGTACAAGATAAGAATTTCTCTTCAATTCTTGTTTGGTCCTTGACATCAATGACTTACAATTCTAGTATTTCTCTTCAATGCTTCTTCAAGGATTTCTCTTCAATGCTTTTTGGAGCTTCTTCACTTGGCATAAATACTTCTTCAATGTTGACAAAAATACATCTCATCATGGAACATTAACAATTCTTTTCTTCAATCCAATCAATCAATGACACTTTACCTCTTTTCCTTGTTGACATCAATGACAACTTCACTCAACAATATCCCCCTTTGTCATTCATTGCAACAAGTTCAACTCTCTCCTCCTTTGACATTAATGAAAAAGGAGTGAAGAAACTTTTTTCACCTACTCCCCCTGGGATTATGGTGGCTCCCCCTGTTAATATGCTTATTTTTTGTGAATTTGTTTTGTTGAACATTCTTTCCTTGTTGCTCTTCAATGGAAAAGGTCGATTCAAAATGTTTTCCTTGTCACTCTGCTCCCCCTAAAGTTGATGTAGCCATAGTACCCTTGAAACTTTTGCCAAGGTTTTAAGAGTTCTCAAATCTTCAATAAATGTCCTGAAACTACAAGATTAGCCATGCATTTAAAAATCCCTCACAGACTTCATTCTAGACCTGCTGCTAGTTGCTTCACCTTGTTTCCTTCACTGCTCTAGATATGCTTTTTCATTACTTGATTGGATGACAAATGAGAGTGCTCTTAATTATACATTTTCTTCAAGATTCTTGACTTGGATTTGGCATTTACACTTCTAAGTTTTGCTTCATGTAGTACCATATTTTCAACTGAATGGAAGAGTGCTAGATCACCATTAATACATAGAGAATGGATCCTTTTATTGAATCAACCACTACATAGTTTCATTAGTCCTTATATCTTTCAGAATCTCCACTAACCAATGTCCTTCAACTCATCTCTCAAACCACTCCATGTTTTGTCCAAAAATAAATTTCTTCAAGATTGCAACGACATTGTTGAAAGATGTGCCATAACCCTTTTTGAGATCTCTGGCAGAGATTCCATTGAATATGCTCTAAAATATTGCTCTACAACATGGTACAATTTTTCCCCATACAAATTCTAGACAACATCCTTTATTTGCCTCTTTTGCTAGCTTTCCTTTACTCATTCATTTCCCTGTAAAGCTTGTCCCTTTCCTTATGATTTGACACCTTATTTTTTGTACTATTATGCAACAAAAAACACTCCTCTTCATGCTCTGCAATTTACACTTAAATGAATCTACAATAAGCTTCTTCCAAGACTTCCTTCAACAATCTCCTTCAATGGTCCAAAGATGCTCTTCAACAATCATAAACTGCTCTTTATATCTATCATAGAATAGTCCAACATGTGTCCTTCAAATCTCTCATCAAGTTGTTCATAAATGTGTCTTCCAAACTCTTCCATATTGCAAGATAGTCCTGAGCTATGCTGAAATTGTTTTACCTTTCTCCTTCGTTACATGCTTACTAAAAAAAGGGTCTCACTCAGGATTTCAAATCTGTCACTATAACAATTAGAACCACCCTTAAATCTGCAATAGATCTATGTGCCATATGTCCATTCTACTCCTTTACTTGCTTCCTATTGCTCTTAATCAATACTCTTGATCTTTTAAAGCTCAGAAACTTCAAGCTTGCTAAGGCAACGTCTTTTGTATTTAAACAATACTTAGACACATATATTTTGCTTCTTCCCTAGCCTACCCTCTGCAATTTCCAGAAATGAGGGTCAAAAGAGAATACTAACAGGATCATCTCTTAGTTCTTCATAGTGTAACACAATATCTATTTCATTATAAGGTTTAGGGGAGCTCTTGCTTCATTATAGTGCAACACAATCCCTTTTCCATTCTTTTGTGGTTGTATCAAAGTGTGGAATGCCCCAACTCCTTTGCCTCCTCTGAGGATATCATGTAGTTATTGATGTTTTCCAATGGCCTTCCAACTAATATGTAAGAATTGCACCTGCTGACAGCTAATTTATTTTCCTCTTTCAGTATCAGTCCATGTTTCTCTGAGGCGTACCTCATAAATGAATTTTCAGCATAGTGGATAGGGATCTTAGATTTTCTTGGAGGCATTATTCTAGTAGCCTTGACAATAATTTTAGATTCCTTGTATCTATTTGCATTGAGACCATTTCTGACACTTTCCTCAGTGAGGGATTTATGAAGCTAACTATTCTTTATTTAACCAATTCTAAGCAATTTTTGGCCAAATAATAAGCACCTCTACTTTTGTGAAAAATTTAGTAACCATCCGAATTAAGTAGCAGCATTTGGAAAATGACTTAATTCCACCAATCCAAATTGCAAAATTCTCACTAGAGTACATGATTGAAAGGTCTAATAAACATTGACTTGTTTGAATATAGAGTGAATACCATGCCTAAAATTCCATCAAAAACCAACAATATTTCTGCAGAAGTCTGGAAATGAATCCCAAATTGTTATAAAGCTCCAAGAAGACACCCATATGATACTCTTTGAAGAATCCCAACAACCAGCACAATTGTTATATGTTGACTTTATAAGTCACATTGTTAATTCCATAGAATAATCCACAAAGTTAGAAAGAGTAATCATCATTATTACCAAAAGGCAACTAGAACAATACACTATCATTTTCAACAAACAAAATTCTAACCCTTAAGCAATAGATCTTCAAAAGGACTTGCCAAAGATATCAGTCTTGTTTAGTCTTCCACCCAAGTTCATCTTCAGGTCTATATTGCTGAAAGGTCTGTCTCAAAAATGGCCCTTCACTTTGAGGGGTAAATCCCGGTTCCATATGGGGACTTGCACTCTTCAAAGAATTCAAGAGAGTCTCAGAACTCTTTTGTACCTACTAAGAGCTGCCATGAAAAGTGAGAACATTTGGTGGGATAGGTCAAGATTCTCATCATGTGGATTTGCTTACCCATTCTGAACAGAACCTCCGATCATGGCATTCCGACATACTACATTTATTCTAGGAATTCTATCAAACACTATGTATGCAAGTTATAAAGCTCTACATCTCTTCTCTTATCTTGCATTTGGCAGAAGAATACTGTAAAATCACCAACACGTCCCCAACAATTGTCTCCATATATAGTTTTTCCACGAGATATAATTGCTGCAAAAAATGTCGAAATCAGTTAAGAAGGAGATAATTTATCTTGATTAAGCTCCAATAGGACAATTTGGCTACTTGTTCTAGACTCAGAACTACAAACACTCTTTGTCACATCTTCGAACAAGGTCTAATGTAAAATTCGTGTAATCTTTTCTGGTTAATCAATATTTGACAGCTAAAGGATATGTTGTTCATAAAATATTTCACATGCAGGGACTCTTCCCACAAATCAAATTGCTTGATTCTATGAGGGCACTCCCCACACAGACACGTGTTAGGTGGAAATATTGTCATTTAATTCCGTTGTAGTATTTTCCCAACCATTTAATTTGTCAATCTGAGGTTCGTAGGCTTACGAAGCACACACACTATATATGCAGGACTGAAGTAGAAGTAATATAATCTAAATTGCTAAAATGAAACTAATCTAGGAAAGCATGAAACATTAATCTAGGAAAGCAGGAAATTGCATAAAGGAAAATCAATACAACATGTGAAGAGTTAATGACAAATAACATATGTGAGCTCACATAATAAATCTATCTTGAATTACATAACAATAATCAAATGAAAATCATGAAATCATAACAATGAAAGAATATGAATCAAAGCTAAGAACCCCTTTCTCTTTTGAATCCTAATGACTACTCTAATTCTAATTACATCCTAATTGAATAATCT
This sequence comes from Picea engelmannii, assembly GCA_009831015.1. Classification (NCBI taxonomy): domain Eukaryota; kingdom Viridiplantae; phylum Streptophyta; class Pinopsida; order Pinales; family Pinaceae; genus Picea; species Picea engelmannii. Next base: position 627,562 of record ML778996.1, read on the forward strand.
AATTCAATCCTCATGAAGAGAGAGCACTCTCTTTTATACATGAGAGCCTTGAAGATAAGATAACCATCTCATTATTACAGATCCACTATTCTCTCAACCTATTTCCCATTATTGCAAAATATAATCCCTTTAAATCCTCACACATATCTCTCATATATCTTGGGTAAGATATTCCAACCAAATCTCCATGATCTTCTCCTTGGAATGGGCTTGAATTATCTCCTCAAATATTGAAATGGTGGAGGAAGTATTCGAGAAGTCTTTTGAATTAATCCTTCACATATTCCTACACATTACAAAGCTCACACATATTTGAGATATATATGAAAACATGTTGATTTTCTAACATTTAATCACAAATTCCTTTTAAATACTAAAATGAATAAAGTGGAGAACAATAAGGTGAAACCCAAGTATATTTATGGAAATGATATCATGAAAGGTTAATGGGGCGATGAAATGTGAAGAAGGATGAAGGAAAAGGTGGATGAGAATAAGACATTTCTGAGCCCCAACATACCCCCCAACTTAACTTGTTGCATGTCCTCATGCAACCATGCATGGATCTTCTCAAGAAATTTTGGCATTTGAATGTTGGCTTTGAGTGATGATGATAAATGTTTCCCAGGATGGGATTTACATGAGTAACAACTGACATTTTCTTATGGTTGGTCCTTGTGTGACAACCATGAATATAAAGAATGTTGGTTCTTGTGTTAACAACATTCATTTCGTTACTTGTTCTCTTGCTGTTATGATAATAATTTACCCATATTAGTTTCCAATAACAACTGATATTTTCTTATGGTTGGTTCTTGTGTGACAACCATGAATATAAAGAATGTTGGTTCTTGTGTTAACAACATTCATTTCGTTATTTTTTCTCTTGCTATTATGATAATAATTTGCCCATATTTTTACTAGAAAATGTATGCTATCAATGTGCATAAGGAAAACATCATTGAGTATAAGAAAGCCCTTTTTTGTTTTTGTATATGTGTGAATCATGCCAATATGTATATTAGTGCTTATGAAGTAAAGTGCAACAAAGTATCGTTGGAAAAGAAATGTTGGAAAAGAAATGTTCATAACTTTTAAATGAGACGAAAAAATGGAATGATGGTCGTGGAAAAATTGAGTGATGATAGTGAATAAGGTCTCCTACCCCCCAACTTAACTTGTTGCATGTCCTCATGCAACGTGGCATAATTCGTAGAAGTGAAAAGGAAAGGGAATTGGATCAGGGAATTTTCCAAATTATTCATTGCTAGCAGTTGAGGAATTACATGATTAAAGTTTATAAAATAACATACTTCCACTTACCCAAAATGGTGATGAACTATGCAATAAGAATATAGCTGATGTGACTGCTAGATCATGGAAGATGTCACTGCCGCAAGATCATGTGGAAAGTGATTTCCGTTGGAGCAGCGACTGCTGTCTGCTGAATCAAAGAATGTGAAAACTGCTGCTGAATGAATCATGGAAAAGAGAAAGTATGAAAGTGGAACTGTAGTACTCTCAAATAGCGGTAGTCATGCTACTGTAACTATTGATAGTGTCATGAAAAATGTATAGTATTCACCTGATGCGAAACCTAATGGTACAATTCTAATCATGCGAATGAATGTGTCGATGTCGATCATGAAAATAAGTCATTGGATTACCGACCAATGATGAACGTCGTTAACCAATGTGAGGCAACTCACCATTGATGTCAATGAGTGCCAAGGTACCCGAGTACATCTTGCAAAGTGCGAATGAATGAGCTAATGTCAAGCCACTTGCAAGAACTGACAATCAAGGGACTTGATGTATTCCCATGATTGTCAGCGAGAGAGCTTGCCATTAAGGCATGCAAGCCTCTAGGTACTCAAAATGGACTCTAGTCTATATCCCAGATGAGGCATTGAGGTCGATGGGGAAAGACTTGTTGAAAGGTGGGCCTTAAGGAATCCCATATAAATGGAAAGAACTCACGATCAAGCAGTGTGGATCAGCAGGGCAAGGAAAACAAGGCAATGTAATCATGGAAAGGGAACTAAATGGTTTTATTTGTAAGGCAAATGGGAAGGGAAAAAGAAGCCAAAAATGAACTGAAAAAAAAAAGGATAAAGGAATGTATGCAACTCAGAAAGATAGGCATGTGTGAAATCATGATCGATAATACAATGGGAGATGGCTTCAACACATGATGACTAATCATCTTTGAAGGAGAAAGGAGATAGTGTCACAACATGGTCGTTGTGTAACAACAAACATTAGGATGCATAAAAAGTTTCTGTGTATCAGCAAAATGTTTCTGATCAGTAGCAACTCCTTCAAGCTGTCTAGCAAACATGTTTTTTCTGAAAAATGTTGTGATTCTTGAAGATCCATGTGGTATGGAAAATGAGCGTCCTGTTCCTGCAATCAGTCTTTAGTACTAATCCTGCAATCAAAACTTTGTGAGAGCATCACAAAACATAAAATGCAAGAGATAAGTACAAATGCGAGCTAATTGAGATAGAAAATAAATGCAATTATACTTGTTGTTCGCACTTATTCGCTTCGTAATTGATTGTCGCCAAAGTGACTTAAGAAAAACAAATGAATGTTAAACATGAAAACATGTATTTATTATTGTTTTCAAGAATGTTTTAAAACTTCCATTTGCAATTTTTATATATTTTTCCAATTTTATGTTTGTTTGTCGTCATTGCTCTTGTTTTATACGAAAATGAAACAAAAACACTTATGATTTTTCTTTGTTTATATATATTATTTTATTATTATTATTATTAATGGAGTTTATTATTAGGTTTGACATCCATGCTTATGAAAAGGCAGTAAAAGAAATGCATTCACCATGAGAAAATAATAAGTTTTCTGCATAATCATGAATAATTAGGGCATACAAGTCTCTGTGACAACCAATAAGAAAACACAACAGTTGATCCTGAAATACAATGCCTGCAAAAACACGTTAATCAGAAATTCCAAGAACATAAATAGATCACAAATTTTTTATTGTTTCAGCCCTCCTTGGTTGTTCGATTCTATCACGGCTCAAGCCTTCAACCGTAATTAATTGCACCAAATTTGCAAATCAGGCTCCTATACATAAATAAATCTTCCATTTCTTCCAACTGAGCATGAGTTTGACTATTGTTAAAAACCGTCCATCCCGAAATTGAGCTTTTTCATGTCCCGAAAAATCAAAACTGCTCTCAAACCAAGAAGAATTTTCAAAAATCACTCACGAGTCAGCTACATGAGACCCTTCTGCACAAAACCCGTGTCCTGGATTTTTGAAATTCGTCACTGTTTGCTCGAAAATTGCACCTGAAGTTGACTGTCTGCAAATGGACGTTAATTGATGGAAAATTTCATATTGAGAGTTTCTCATTGTATATATGAGCTGGGTCTCAAGATCACGATGGAGATCATGACTAGAATAAACTATTGCTGCATCCCTATCCAGATTATCAATCATCCACACGTTTGTCAATGGATTTCACAAACGAATTAGTCAATTTATTGATCTTAGCCACACATTATGACTTATTTCCAGCTTATTCGTTATAACATTTTTGCGTTTTTGTAGCGTGCAGTGGATAGGCATGATCCAGTTCTATTATTAATTGAGATATTTGATTGTTTTATCAGATCTAAGTTTACTGTTATTTGACAGAAATGATATCCGTAAATATTAAATTGATTTGATCATAAATTCTCCAAGTCAGTGCACATCTCCACAGACTACCGTGAGTATGAAAAATGATATGAATACCTAAAGAGAATATTCAAATGATTGTAATAGGGTCAAGTGATCTAGAAAACGTGGTTGGATTTGCAGAATAGTCTCTGGGATAAATGATAACAGATCAGGTATGATGACAACAAAAGAGAGATAGTCGCTTTGAGTACTGAGAGCACTGGAAAGAGTCAAATATTCATGACAGTCTGCATCAACTATTTGATTATGAGGAAAGAGTAAAGGGTGGTGTTCAAATCAAGATCGAAGAAGTGGGATAGAAAGATAGTGTAAATGGCAGAATCCTTGGTATTACATTCCACAAACCACATGCGAAAAAAATCCAGGAGACAAGGTTAAAACCATGACGTTGATCTCCTAAGAGTCCATAACAATCTTGCAATGATCAACAAATCTCTGAAAGAATCGATACCGTATAAAAAAAATTCTGATTTGATATCGTTATGATTTGATTTGAGATCGCCCTTATCGTGTGAATAGTTTTGCATAAAATCTTCCTTTTAAGTCTACGAATCGAGGCTATCTTTCTGTAGTTTTTAATGGCTGATCTTTCCATATAAGCATTGAATTATTATTATTATTATTATTATTTTTAAAGATTTTATTCCCATTAGACATAGGAAATACAAGAAAAATGGTAGGGATTCACAATAACCAGAATTTGTAAAGACTACAACCGGGATTTGAAATTTTAGTTGATTCTTCCACATTTTTAACTTTTGCAGGTTGCAGCATGTAAGGATTTAATGTTGCCGACTGTATTCAATGTCAAAAGATACATCTAACAATAAGGGTGAGATATGATATTGCTTCTACTCAAACCCAGGGATGAACATAGACTAGAAGTTAAAAACGAGAAGATGCATAGTTTCAACCATTGTTTCAGCGTGCTGCGATAGTTTAGTGGAAAAAAAAAAAAACCTCATGAATTTGCAGACCATATATATTTTTTTGTTCTGTTTTATTTTATCCTAACACCACTATTGTTTTATCGTTTGCAGATCCTGTAACAACGACTGTCTCAGCATTTAAAAAAAAAATCATTGTTTCAGCATGCTGTAACATCATGTCAAAATTTCATTGTTTCAGCATATCAAATTTTGCTGTAACAATGACTGTCTCAGCATTTAAAAAAAAATTCATTGTTTCAGCATACAAAAATTTCATTGTTCAACATGTAAAAATTTCACTGCTTCAGCATGCTGTAATAGCATGTCAAAATTTCACTGTTTCAACATACAAAATTTTGCTGTAACAACGACTGTCTCAGCATTTAAAAAATTTCACTGTTTCAGCATACACAAATTTCACTATTCAACATGTAAAGATTTCACTGTTTCAGCATGCCAAAATTTCACTATTTCAGCATGCTGTAACAGCATGTAAAATTTTAACTGTTTCAGCATGCTGTAACAACATGTAAAAATTTCACTGTTTCAGCATGTTGTAACAGCATGTAAAAATTTCACTGTTTCAACATGCTGTAACAGCTTTTAAAATTTGGTTTTGTTTTATTCGTCTAATTTTTTTTTATTGTGTTTATTTGCAGGTCAAAGGATGGAAGAAAAAAAAATAAAAAAAATTCATTCTTGAAATCAATCAGGCATCCTATTTTCTGATCCTCGCGATCGCATGAAGCGCGGAGGAGAGCATACTTATTAAAAAAAATAAGAGCAAAAACGTTGTTTTATTCATTAGCCTACCTACTCTATGCTAATTAGAAAAAAATGGTTACATGTAGGCAAATTTCCAGTGGAGCCAAGCACACAACAATAACAACAATATGTTCAGTGGCAATTTTTCAAATGAAAGATAGAAATTTACATGAATAAACAAATTTTGTTGCTGTAATGGAAAACTAACTAAATAAAAATGAAATTTATCTAAATGAGTACTCACCTGGAACCATTGCTCGGTAATGCTTTCATAGGCGCGTTTTTCCTCACTCGGATCTTGCTGTAACTCCTCTTCATCTTCCTTAATCTCCTGCTCGAATGATTGTTCATCATCAAAAGCATAGGAGCCTTCAGATGTCAAATCTTCGTCTGTTCTTGGAGGAGTATTTGACTCTTTAATCCTTGTCAAGATCTCCTCTTCCAAGGAAGAGAAGATCCCAACATCTTCCAGGATCTAAGTGAGTAGTTCCAAGGTAACACTCATTGTTAAATCATATTGCGAAAATGGGTTCTTACAACACCCAAATCAAAATAAAAGAAAAACTGAAAATCACACTTGCTGAAACACATGAACACCTCTTCACAGTTGCAAAAATTGAAATTGCAGAAATTGAAATCTACACTTGAAAAATGAAATTTGTGTAAATTGAAATTCACACTCTAGAGCTGGCAGGGAGAACATGTGGAGTCTCCACTCAAGTATCTCCTATGACCCCTTACCAACACATGTAGACACACTTGCAGGAAATCAAACTAAACTTCAATCCATCGTACTTCCCCGACAGCGACACCAAAATGTTAGGCGGAAATATTGTCGTTTAATTCCATTGTAGTATTTTCCTAACCATTTAATTTTTCAATCCAAGGTTCATAGGCTTACGAAGCACACACACTATATATGCAAGACTGAAGTAGAAGTAATCTAATCTAAATTGCTGAAATGAAACTAATCTAGGAAAGTATGAAACATTATTCTTGGAAAGCAGGAAATTGCATAAAGGAAAAGCAATACAACATGTGAAGAGTTAACGACAAATAACATATGTGAGCTCACACAATAAAGCTATCTTGAATTACATAACAATAATCAAATGACAATCATGAAAGCATAACAATGAAA
>ML778996.1:634557-669764 GCA_009831015.1 Picea engelmannii
AAAATGAATAAAGTGGAGAACAATAAGGTGAAACTCAAGTATATTTATGGAAATGATATCATGAAAGGTTAATGGGGCGATGAAATGTGAAGAAGGATGAAGGGAAAGGTGGATGAGAATAGGACATTTCTGAGCCCCAACAACATGTGTCTCAACCACAATTTTGGTGATATGAACAAAACTTGTTTGCCCTGTTCTAGAGCTGTTAAACTATCATATGCCCTTTTAATCGGTAGGTGAATGTTCAAAAACCCAAAAATGAGCACTTTTTACTTTGAGGCTCCATGGCACTTGACCGCCAATAGAGTGATGAAGCTGTTTCCAATCACTTTGGGATATCATCTCCAAGAACAATTTAGAGTTCCTTGAATTCATAGATCAGATCACTAACAACCGCATCATACTCATAGTGGTGCAGATGCAAGGGAGTTTTGGGAATTATTATGCCTATGTGAAGAACCTGGAAGATGAAAGATGGCATTGCTGCAATGATGCTAATGTCTCTCCTGTCTCCGAACAAAAGCTGGAGTTTAAAAAATGGAAGATGTTTTCACAGATTGTAACGATGAATTAGAATTAGAAATTGATGATGATATAACAACAGTTGATGGAGATCACACTGAGGATGTCTTCTCAGATTCTAACTAAACCCTTGCACAAAGATGGTGGTGGGGTTCCCAATACTTAATTTCCTCTTAGTGAAATCTTTGGATCGTTCACAGGTATAGAGAGAGACAATTCCAACTGATGAACATAAGAGAGAGTGTGAAGGCATGGGAAGTTTCACCAAGTGAAGTAATGATGGTTGGTGATAGTGTCAATGATGATATTGCTTGTGGAAAGCGTGCAGGTGCCATTACATGCTTACTTGATGAATCTGGCAAGTGAAACAGTACTGATACACATATCAACCCACAACCAGATTTCAAGGTGAACTCCTTATTTGAGCTTTCAAAATTCAAAGCTTTGGCTATGGTGAAAAAGACTTAGCAACTGTCCGATCAAGTGATCGATGGTGCTGATTAAATCACTCAATGGGATTTATCCCACATTGGTAGTGCATAAATGGTTATGTGGGTTTATATCTACGGTCCTCACTATATGTATTTGATGTGTAGTGCAGAGATAAGGCGGGGTCTCTAGGTGCTTGGACTTCTCGAGAAGATCACCAGCCTGGAGCCCGGGATGACCTGTCAGGCCCTCTACCTTTTGGTCAAAGCGACTAAGACCATTGAATTAATATTTTTTTTTATAACTATGTGGCACATCGGTCATATGGGTGATCGTGGGCTTAAGGGTCATTTTGTTTGGAAACTTGGGCTTGTCATGTTTGAAGACTTGTGCTTAATCTCATAACACTTAATCCTATAACAAAGTGTGGATAGTGAAGCTATGCTCTCCTCCAAATCCCTCCTTTTCCTATGCATTTTGCAAGTTTGCATGCCTTGAACTTGTATGGAGTGAAAAGTAACAAGATCACTTTCGACTTATCCATATCTCTCCATCACTCTAAACACTACACAACTTTTTCCTTTGTCATTTTTCCAAAGGCCATGAAGAAATTTTCTAAGGCTTCATTAAACTTTTTTTCATGTAAATTCAAAGGGCCCTTAAGTACATAATTAACCATAGAAATAATCTATGCCATTTCAAATATTTAAGGATCCAATTCAGAAAACACTTCCTTGATGGGAGGCTTTTGGTCCCCAAAACCTTTGACTCTTATTTATAGAATTTTTGCACTCTGAATTTTTTCAATGTGGATAAATTTACACCATACTCAAATTCTTTGAACATAATTTGAAGGATTGAATTGCCAACGGAGCTACTTCATTTTTAACTTGTCCCATTATACCTTATATCAATAAGATAAAAAGGAAAATCAATGGTCATCCTCTTCTACAAAATGGTGTATTTTCTCAATTGCAATCCAATAAAAATCCCAAACAAATTATAATGGAGAAACAAAAGAATTGAGCAATATTATTATCTCCTATATGTGATTAAAATATCATCTCTTTTAGTCTGTATAGTGGGGAAATTGAGGTTTTCTTGATTATTGAACTCGGTCATCTTTCACATCTATGGGAAAGAACATTTGTTATCCAACTTCTTCATGTCTCAATGAGAATTAAGGAAAACACAACAACAACATTATGGTTTTCTTGGCATCTTCTTCCTCTGGATGTACTTAAGGAACTAAAAAAGGTTTGATGGTTCATCCTTCCATCATGGGGTCCAATGTTATCATGTAGACTTGAGAGAAGCTTAAGTGAGTGTGGGATACTCTACTATCATGTATGGGCTGATATACTATATATATGTCATGGCTTAGTGATCAACTCTATTGTCTCGTCTTTAGTAGTTCCTTTCTTCCTCAGAATAATTTTTCATTGAAAATCCCAAGGATTAAACTTTGTTGTAGATCCTTTGTCATTGCACAGAGGAGGGAATATCAGGTATATGGTAGTTGGTCATTAATGCAACTTATGTTTTTTTTGTTGCTTGGTTATTCATTTAGATAGGTCCAAAATAATGGGATAACTTTACCTAATTGAACTACACTAAGGAAAGGTACTTATGTTTGTTACCTATAGGAAATGGATAACCTTGGATTTGCTACTTACAGGCAAGTGATTTATTAGACCACATGTTGAGTACACTCATTAAGTAATGTGTTGATACTTGAAAGGCATTGCAAGAATCATATAGATCACTAAATTGATTGTGTATTTTGGGGATATGAAATTGTTCATTTTCAACCACCATTTCTCCCTATCTATTTACAGGTTTTCATGCTAGGAAGAGATTTCTCAAGACTACAAAAACACATGATGCTAGAAGAAATCATGCCAGTTGCAAGAAAAAATATCCTTCATCCCATTCCATTGTGCATTGAATTTTCATAAGGATGATATTGATACAAAAATATTAGGAGTATCATGATTGATACTAGTTTGACTACCACCTTGAAAAAAAAATATCTTAGTGTCAAAGGGAATGAGGTAGATCAGACAACAATTTAAGTTTATGATATTCAAATTAAAGGAGGATGGATTCAATAGGGCTGGCACCTTCCCTTTGGATTATGGAGTCTTTAACCAACTCACACAAGTCAGAAAGTGAATGATGGAGAACACCAACAAGGCTAGTTGACATATGAGAATAACGTGTTAATAAATATCAACTAGATCTTGTACTAGTGTTGAATGAGAATGCTCTAAATGAACTAATGTTCATAGATATTCATACATCAATCATGAACCATGTAAAAAGAAACAACCATAAGTGTTATTAATCAAAATGTCAATCGTGGATAAAGTCTAATAATGGCAACCTTTGGTGTATTTCATAGATAAAAAATAACAATAGGGGATAGATAGAGAATCACAATTCTTCTCTCTTTGAGATAAAATAACCTCAAGAGATGAACAAGATCCACAAGAAATATAGAGACAAGATAGTTCATAAATTCCAATTCTAAATGTTGGTTGTGGAGCCTAATTATCTTCCTGATTTAGAGGTTTGTTTCAGTCGTGCTTGGCCCCATTCCCTAATAGGGGGTGTGGGGGGGGCTTTCCCCCCCACAACTATCGCTAGGGGGGTCCAAGGGGGGTGTGACGACAATTTTTGTAGACTTTATTTTTTTATAAGACAATAAAAATATAAGAGATTAAAGAGACCTATCTTCCTCGGAAAGGAGTCATTTTTTAGTACACATGAATGATTAGAGAGGAAGTCATGCATGGAATGTGACATGTCAATATTTTGATACTTTTGGAATTATTGATGGATAAAATTACGTGTGTTCCTATTTAAGAACATCCTATAATATATGATGAACTTTTTTGAAGGGTCCTTTCATAATCATTGAATCAATAATAAAGAATCCATAATAGAAGTGGTAGAGAAAAGATTAATATATCTCGAGCTTGACAGAAGTGGTGGTCATGATCAACACATATGAACTTTGTGGTGAAATATTATCAAAACTGATAGAGGGATATGCAAGAGTGTACAATGAGAACCTTGACAAACATAACCCCTAATGCTTACAACATTGTCTAGAGGATGGACAAATTATGTTTCTTTTTCCAAATATGTAAAAATAGTATATTACAGTTTAATGAATACATTTTCCTATTATTATATATGGTTTTATACTTTATCAAAAAAAATTCCAAGAATTTACAAGGTTTTATAATTCAGTGAAACATTTGCCAAGATTTTACAAGAGTTTATAATTCAGTGAAAGATTCGCCAAGATTTTACAAGATTATATAATTCAATGAAAGTTTCGCCAAGATTTTACAAGATTATATAATTGATTAAAAGATTCGCCAAAAAATTATATATACATATTATATTATTGAGAAAATAGCCTTCAATTTTTCCTATGTATCATGGGGATTCACCCACTTATTATACATACGAATTTAGGGGGGGTTCTTAAAATCACCCATATTTGCAAGTTATTTGTAATTTTCCATATCTAATCATCTAACTATGCACACTCTTGTGTATAATTCTGTTATGCAAGTTATTTACTTAGGTTGTGTTTCATTAATATAAATATTCTCATGATGATCTAACTGCTCATATACATACATATGTTTCCTTTCTCATTTACATAAGTTGTGTTTTACTTTGCAAATTGGTCATCTAAACAATGTACATAACAATCAACTATGATTCTTTTAGTTATGGTTTAAATTAATCCCTTCAGGGATGCATAGAGTATTATCTTTGTGTTAGAACACTTCTAGTCTCAGTGTGATGGAACAATTTCTAATTTCTAATTTCTTTTGAACAATGTTTATAGGTTATGTCAATTGTAAGAACATATATTTAATAAATTGAAACTTCTTTAATGGCGAGGTTTTCCTTAGATTTTTTTATCTCTACTTTACACATCTCTATAGAAGTCAATATTGCATGCATTCCATTTGAATTCTAAGTAGTTCTAAGATGCCATCATGACATTGTCCATCATCATAGATGATAGATAAGCTCTCAACCATTAGATAAATGATAGTTACTCTAATATGAATTGAGTAAATGAATCACATAGTTATATTTCCAAGTAAAAAGAGTAATTAGAATAGTGATCTTTCATGCCTAGTCTCATCTCTTGCATAATAAATTCTTACACTAATTTGTTATTCTTCTACCGATTTTCGATTCTTCCCTTTCATCGTTTCTTCCCTAGTTTGCATCTTAAATTTGCCAATAGCTTTAAATCACCAACAAATAGATTAATGTCCTAACTTGCAAGATATGGTCACTCCATGTCGGGTTTCTTCTCTAGATGATGAGTTATTCTAGTTAATTTAAAGCTCTTCATTATTTGAGTTTATTGGCATTAGATTAGATTGCTAAATTGGAGATCTAGACCTGCACATATAGTGCTAGCACCTCGAAGCTTACGAGCCCTGGGTTAACAATTTAATGTAGAAATAGATAACATATATTTCACTCGACATTTTTGGCGCCATTGTTGGGGAGGTGCTAAATGGATTAGAGTGTAGGTAGGTAGGTTGCCTTTAATTACACAACAAGGGGGAGGAGAAACTTTAAGATGAGAGGTAAGAACCTGCACATCCATTTTAATGGCTTGCTCCAAAGCCTTGTTGTTCCCTTTTCACAAGAGTGTTTACTTTTTCTACAAGTTTGTTTACTTTTCTTAGCTTTTTTACTTTTCTCAGTTTGTTTACTTTCCTACATTTTACTTTCCCGCAAACATTCCTTTTTTCCTGCAATTGTGTTTTCTTTTTGAATAGATAACTCTTGTGGAAAGATAACTTGGTGACAACAAGGTCTAAAGTAGAATGAGGAGTTCAAGTTTTCTTTAAGTAGAATGCTTTAAGTTTTTCAATTCATTTAATTTCATTTTTGTTTCAATAGCGTTAAATTTTAGTTATTATTTCATTGGGTGTTGTAAGAACCCATACACTAATCCATCTGTGAGGAAGGACCCATCAACCAACATAATGGATTCAAAGGTGAACATTAGTTTGCGAGAAATCTCTCAAATCCTAGTAGCAACTGGGATTTCTTCTTTTCAGGAAGAACACATCTTGAAAATAGTCACGAACTTATCTACCTCTTCGGAAATGATAAAATAACCAAAGTCCCATGAGCTACAAAATGATTTTCCTTTCCAAAATGAGAAGGAATCTAAAAAATTATGGACTACATCCGGTGGAGAGAGATCACTAAGACTTGATGTTGGACCTTGACGAAGTTTTGAGGATCCTTGGTCATTTTTGACCTAATTTTGGGACTTCGACAGGCTGTCGAAGGTGGAGCGCAAGACGAAGCAAAGATCGTGGGATCTTGACCCCTTTTAGGGCCATTTTTGGGATTCGGGATTATGTAATGTTTATAGGAATGTTGGCCCATGGGTTTACCCATGCTTAGGCCTATTTTGTATGTATAAATATATGCTAAGGCGATGTAGTGAGTATGAATGGTTAAGTGCCCTTTGGCTAGATGCAAGTGATGGTTGTAGTCCAATCTATGTGATTGACAATGATAAGTGATAAGTGGAGATTGCTTTGGTGTGTACTATGTGAGACTTGCAGAGATAAGTGCAAGTCATTGTAAGAGACTGTGTGAAGGATTTCTGCTATACCCTAGTTAGAAGAAGGAGGATCTAGTGGAGTGTGCACAAATCTCCTATCTTTTGTGGAGTAGAACTTGGATGCTATGTGCCTGTAGGAATCTTGGCCAAAGATAATAAAGAAGAGAAGAGTTGGTGGACGTAGCCCCAGGGTGGGGGTGAACCACATACATACTGTGTTGCTCTTCTTTGTGCGATGTGTTGATGTTTTTATATGTTAATGTGGTTAGTGCTTCAATATAGATGAATGGTAGATAGATATGTTAATTCTATGTTATTAATAATATGGATCTGACTTATGTGGATATGCTTAGTGCTTAAATACCTTAGATATTAATGAATACTATGATACTATGTAATTAGGTTTTAACCAGGCTGTAACTAAGACTGGATATAGATGAATGTTAACTACTGAGTGCTTTGTCAAGTGTTAGAATCATAGATCTGTATCCCAACTAAGGTTGTAGACATCTAAGTCCTGCAACTACCCCTGCCTCTACCTCGGGTGAGACTTCATCTGCTTCGCAAGTGTTGCCAAAAGGGTTGATAGTTAGGGTTTTGTTAGTGCATTGTTATAGTGTTGACCCCTGGGTATGAACCTGTGCTAACAAATGGTTCCGTTGCCGAGACCTGAAACTATGATTGCTGGGAACTATGGAAAAAGAAGCTTTGTGTGAAGATCTGACCTGAAATTGTGAAATCTCTGTGTGTAGATTTGTCGCTCTAGTGCATAGTATTCTACTTGATCTGTGAAGCTCTATGCCAAGAAGGGTCAGATCTGAAGAAAAGAGGTAAGATATGCAAGCTCTGTGCTCTGATAAAGGTAAGAATAGTGAAAATTTTTAGATCTGGAAGCTTTGTGCTCTGCTGAAGATAAGATTAGTGGAATTTTTTTTTTCTAAAGTATGGATCTAGGTAGGTTTGATAAGATTTGTCCTAGCTTGAAAACTAGGGCACTGATAGAAGAAAGAATATTTGATATGAGTAGATCTGATAAGAATAGTGAAAGATATGTTATACCTATGCATAGAGAGAATGTTTGGACTAACAAATGGATGCAGGATCCTAGAAATATTTTTTTGCAGGTTAGCTACCATGATCCTAGTGTGTAGTATAGTTAAGGCTAGGGATCATTTAAGAGAAAGAGAGGATTAACCCTTTGTTACAGTTGAAAAAAACTGGGACATCTGGCTAAGGAATGCCCTGGTAGAAGACCTAGTTGCTTCCATTGCAAATCTATGGACCATGAAGTATTGGATTTCCCTAGAATGATTGCTAAGGTTGAAAGGATGAATATGGAACAAGTAGACCCTGAGAAAGGTCAAGCAACTGAGATTATGAAAGAACCCCAAAAAGAATCTGAAAAAGTATTGTTATAGATGAAAGAAACCCTGAATGACCACCACCATATTAGCTTATCAAAGATATTCAAAGAAAAAGAGTGCATTGAAGTAAGAATATGAGACTTCGGCATTGACTATGTTCTGGATGAGGAAAGACAGGTGAATATCATGACAGAAAGAACTTGGGAAATTCTAGGAAAGCCTGCTATGATTCCTTCATTGGGAGGAATATGGTTATTTAGAGGAAAGATGATAAACCTATGTGGAAAGCTCACCAATATACCTATGAATGCCAATGAAACTTCGACGGAGGAAGAATTTGAAGTTGTTAAATTTATTGAGAACGACGCTCCATTTTATATGTTACTAGGAAAACCTTGGATTGAAGGTGATCAAGAAAGAAGGAAAGAAGAAGAAATCTTAGAGAAGAAGAAGCAAGAGTTGAAAGATTTCATGACTAGGAGGATCACACACTTGATTGAAGAATGGGAGAACCAAGCGAAGCTACTTAAAACTAGAGACTTGGATGTCGAAGTAGTAAGAAAAATAGAATACCCGCATAAGACTGGAGTACCTATTCAATGTACAGATGAAGTATTACCCCTGATTTCTAGGAAAGAATCTCACCAACGCAAAGTTACTCTGCCAAAAGAAGACAAGAATCGGAATGGAGAAAGGAATACCGAGACAAAGCTCACTGGAAAGAAGGCTAGAAAACTAAGTAAAAAGAGAGCTACGATCGAAAAGTTACAGAAGGTTCCAGAGGGAACCTCACAAAAGGAAAATTTTCAAAATTGGAACTTCGTCGTGATATCAGAACAACTTCACATGGCACTTTGCCATGACGATGAAATATAGTTGTTAGGGATAGTATAACCATTAGACCAATGGCTCGAATGGGTAGAAAGGCATTTATGATCAGAAAGTTCACCACCAGACCGTTGGGACCATGCCATAACCGATAGAACTGAGTTAATGAAGGTTCCTCACCCATTGCAAGAGATACGTTGCCAATTTATCTATTTATCTTGTCGTGCCACACAATGAGAACACTTTTGCTAATCGTGAATTTGAGTCCATAGACTAGTTGATTTCACACAATGATCATCGCGCTATTACCATTCATCCTGTTTCATTGAGCATTTACTCTTCAAACCTGAGATATTCAACCACGAGCATGCATGTTGGACGAGCTTAGCGCTACAGAGAAAATTGTTGAAGAAGTTCTCATTGACCTAATGACTGAAAGAGTAATGTATGAAAGAGAAATGTCTACAAGTATTAAAGCATCATCGACGAGAGGAGTGCAAGCCTCTCCGTTGGCTGCTGATCTCGACCATATTTCCTGACTACATCCCTCCTCTAGCCGATGCGGTGAGTCATGATAGTGTGCCAAGAGATTTTGAGTACACCATGGTTATTGCGTACCTCCCAAAGGGGATACGTGCAGTGAGAGAACAACAGGACAAGATCGCAATGTTGAAGTTCAGTGAATTCAACCTCGGAGATTGTAAGAACTATAGCATGCTCGCCCCATATAAATACCTAAATAGGACGAAGGGGAAGAACTCAAAGATAATCCCCCATCCATGGACGATGAACCTCACACAGTCCACCCTGCTAAATGTAATGAAAATCCCACACTTTAGAAGGCACCATGAAGTAAACGCTTGTGTCAAGCTATTGCTTTCATGTTACCATGGCGGTTACTTATGGCTAGACCGTTGTATTACAGTTGATCCGATGTTGATACATAGGATCACGAGATTAAGTATACAAGGAACCAACTCATAGGATTTCTATCCTGGAAAAGCCATAGATCGTGTGCTAGCACAGAGGATCAAGGATACATACAACGATGTTGAAAAGGGAACACACGGTTATAAGGTAGCCTCCATCCAGAATGGCGCAGTGCGCCTAGCTTGCGAGCTAATAGCCGTAAATTTAGTAAGGAAGAAAATACCTACAGAGGTCATAGGCTTTGTCGTTTACCTCACAAGGAAGTGCATGGAAGGTATACATATGAACTAGGAAAAGTACCTAGTTAATCAACTGGAACTAGACTACTGCGAAGCACAGGATCAGGGCTATGAGTTTCAATTTAGCTGGCTCCTGATCCTCATAGCCTTTGTTTCCTGGGAGATGTCGAAAGGTGCGACCTTTTCGGATATTGAACCGTTTGAGCTGCTTGCTGCGAAGTTCATCACACTTTGGTACTCGAGTGATATGAACAAACACTGGCAGTCGAATGCTATTTTTCACACCTATTACCTTCAGCTGAAGAGAGCCATTGAAGCTGAACCTCGCATGACCCCAAACACCCTACAAAGGTTCTAACCCCTGATGACGTTCTGTGCATATCGACACTTCATCTACATAACAATGTGAGCCGATGAACATAAGGATCGACTTCAGTCGTACTACAAACTCACGAAAGAAGACTTGGAGGAGATCATTAAGGATTGGTCCGCAAACCTCCTTATTCCCGCAGACCCTACAGAGATGTATGACCCTGACATCCCAGAGACCACGTATAAATAACATGATACACCAGGGCCCAATAGAACGAAGAAGACCGAAGAGGTCCAAGATTTAAGCAGTGCCTCAGGAAATACTACTTCAGTATCACCTCAACGAGGGGGTGATGACAAAATAGAAGAACTAAATGGAAAAGGAGCTGCACAGAAGCCAGGAGAAGTAACACCATCCAGAGACAAGGTTGATCCCCTGAAGAAGAGGAAGGTTTCTCCCCCAGAACCTTCTTCCTGAAAGAAATCGAAAGCCACCGTGACCAAGATGAATACTGTGCTTACTGCCGATGATTTTGACTTCATCATAGCAGCTCTAAATGATGATTCGCTAGAAATCATGGAGAATCAATAAGCCAAGCATGAATAAATGTACGATAGAATTGAGGTTGAACTCTGAGGGGTACAATAGGCCCTTCATTCCAGCCGCGCAGTCTCCACTGTGCCCCTTCCATCAAGAGAAATAGAGTTTGGAGATGAGCCAACCCAAATCCATTGACTAGCTGATGTGGTCGAAGCTCACCTTCGTTGCACTCAAGAAGAAACAAAACAAGCCACCCAGGCCTTGAAGCAAGTGCAAGGCGTAATCGTAGAACACCGCAGAGCTATAGAAAAGGAGAAGGTTTCTCTCCAGAAAAAGTACAGATGCAACAAGAAAAAGAACATTTTCTCATAGAGCAACTCGAAGTGAAAGAAGCAGTCAACAAAGCACTCCTCTCTGTGACAGGTTTAGAGACACAAGCAGAATATCGGGTCACACATCAAGTAGAGCAGCTCATAGAAACTATCCAACAACTACAATAATGAATAATAGACTTAGAGCTCCACACAGTGCCCAACACTCCACAGGATGTGAGGGACCAAAGAGAAGCACCTGCTCGAAGCGCAGTTGAGAGAATAAATGCCCTTTCCATGGAATGTAAGAAACTCACTGATCATAGTGCCTAGACCTATGAAAAACTCAATGAGAATCCGGAACTGAAGGAACTAGAGTCGTAGCTCCAAGAGGCGAAATAACAAGCAGAAACAATACAGGCACAGTTGAAGCCCCTGTTAGCTGTGGAAAGAATGAAGTGATGCCAGGAGCAGTGCACTTCCCAGCAATAGGTCCACACTATCCAGAGCAAAGTCATGGAAGTGACTTAGAGGCTCCAACCTGTATAGGATAAGGCTTACCAACTGTTCATAGAGATAGAAGGCCGAGGAGCGGAATTGGAGCAAGTCATCACTGCAGCTGAACAACGACTAGAGGGACCTGTCAACAAAGAAGTCATACAAGAGTTCATTGAATAGGAGGTCGTGGCACAACAACAAGTCGAAGTAGCTCGAGCCACGCTTGAGGATTTTGAAGCAGAACTAGTCATAATAGAGTGACTCAGGACGAGTCACAGGTGAGTGTTGGGGGCTTGTTGGCCCTTGACCAAGTTTTGAGGATCCTTGATCATGTTTGAAGGTGGAGCACAAGACAAAGCAAAGATCGCGGGATCTCGGCCCCTTTTAGGGCCCTTGTTGGGATTCAGGATTATGTAATGGGTATGGGAATGTTGTCCCATGGGTTTACCCATGCTTAGGCCTATTTTGTCTGTATAAATATATGCTAAGGCGATGTAGTGAGTATAAATGGCTAAGTTCCCTTTGGCTAGATGCAAGTGATGGTTGTAGTCCAATATATGTGATTGACAGTGCTAAGTTCTAAGTGGATATTTCTTTGGTGCATACTATGTGAGATTTGCAGAGCTAAGTGAAAGTCATTGTAAGAGACTGTGTGAAGGCTTTGTGTTATACCCTAGTTAAAAGGAGGATTTGGCATAGTGCGCACAGATCTCCTGTCTTATGTGGAGTAGAACTTGGATGCTATGTGCCTGTAAGAATCTTGACCAAAGATAATAAAGAAGAGAAGAGTTGGTGGACGTAGCCCCAGGGTGGGGGTGAACCATGCACATGTTGTGTTTCTCTTCTTTGTGCGATGTGTTGATGTGTTTATATGTTAATGTGATTAGTTCTTCAATATAGATGAATGGTAGATAGATATGTTAATGCTATGTTCTTAATAATATGGATCTGACCTATGTGGATATGATTAGTGCTTAAATACCTTATATCTGAATGAATACTTTGATACTCTGTAGTTAGGGTTTAATCGCGCTATAACTAAGACTGGATATAGATGAATGTTAACTACTGAGTGCTTTTTCAAGTGTTAGAATCACAAATATGTGTCCCAGTTAAGGTTGCAGAAATCCGAGTCCTACAACCACCCCTGCCTCTACCTCGGGTGAGACTTCATCTGCTTCGCAGGTGTTGTCGAAAGGGCCAGTAGTTAGGGTTTTGTTGGTACACTGTTGTAGCATTGAACCCTGGGTCTGGCCCTATGAAACCACTTGATATTGAGGAGTTATCAACATCCATCTTAACAAATCATTTATGTACTTCAGAAATCAATCATCTAGAAGAAGAGGATTTGCATGGCATGATGAAGGAGAGCATAGAAATTATTGTTGATGAACATCAAGATTACATTGAAATTTGGTTTCAAAAGGTCATCAAGCCACAATATTATTCTCTTCTTCAATGCCTTCTGATGCCGTAACAAGTAGGTTGGTTGGTTCTTCATATCCAGGTAATCACCGCAGTAAATTTTTCATATTTGGATATGGGTATGTTTCTTATCTTGCTTCGCACATTGTTACATTGGAAAAGTTCTTACACTTGAATAAAGATTTTCCTTTCCTTTTAGGTAGAGTAGGATAATAAATAAAAGTTCTATGTTGTTAGTTTAGCTTAAAAGTCTAATGCTGCCTCATTTTACATTTTCTTTCTAATAAAAGAACTAAGAAGAAGATAGTATTGATAGTTTAATACTAGAAACCAAAATAATTCCGTATCTTTGTTTCCCTTATTACATGCATATTTCAGACCATTAATAATAATAGTAGACTAAAGACCAAAATTTAATGCATTATGGGGATTTACTTAAATTTTCAAGGTTTACATAGTAATACCTATAGGTAACTTGTACATCCTAGTTTCATATCAGAGCTTGTTATTCAAGCATCCTTATCAAATAGTAGTAGGAGAGTGGTTGCCACTCCTACTTGTGAGGGAACACTACTATAATTATATATGAAGAAGATGAATTCAGGGACTAGAGACACCTTTAAGTCATTCTCTTACGACCTCATCCACTACACATTAAGCAAGTTTGACATGATATGTCTTTGGACTAATATAAATGCATAAGTCTATTTTTCATGCAAACAATATTTTATGGGAAATTTATAGAGTTTCCTCCAACCCATATACCATTCCATTCCGTAAAAACATTTTCATAATTTCCTCCCCATCTCATTGCGAACGCAATACATACATACAAATCTTAAGGGTGGTGGTAAAGGCTATAAAATGGGTGTAAGAGGCTAACCCTTTGGGATACTAAACAAGTCTGCTAGCAGCGTGCACTGACTTGTGGTATGACTAGGCAAACCTATCGAGGTACTGAACATGCTCACTGGTAATGGGGCATACTGCACGGAGAGTATATTTCTTAGACATCAAAGTTACCCCATTGAGGCACTGAACAAGATTACTGGCAATGGGTTTTGACTTTGATTTCTTTTACTATGCCTAATATATATTTGTCCATATGAACGATAGAATTGTGTAAATACTTAAGAAGAAGAATGCATGGTTCAACAAAAGGGATAAATAAAACTCATCTAATTTCCATTTGAGAATGTCTGTAAGTTGCACTTAAGACCTTTTCATCTAATTCAAACTATACCTATGATGTCACTATCCTAGAAGTGGGACCCATAAGTTTAGGAGTCTAATGAACTCAAACACAAAATTTATCCATATTACTTGAATGACAATAATCCTTTGAGAAAGTAAGTAGGGATGACTCGTTTCCTTTGGGTTTTATATATCATATATACCCTCATGTTTTCTATCCAACGACATGAGGAAAATCCCCTATCACAACTTATATGGTCTTCATGAGCATAAACTGTTACTATCTGACGAAATTGTATGTATTAAGAAATCTAAATTACTGTAGTGTTGTTTTAGTCATTCCCATAACATAACATTAATACTTATTTTTCTAAGTTCTAGTTTTTCTTAGAATAATAATGTTGGCTTAATTTTCTTGAAGATTGCTTACAGACTATTGTTGGCAATACAAAGTTTCAAATGAATGAAAGGTCAGATCCAATTAATTCATGGCACGGGGACATGTCATATCTTTGGTCTGGGGAGAATGATGGGATCCTAAAATACCTCCTTTATTTCATTTTATTTCACTATTTATCATCATATCTAACCATAATCCATTCCCTTCACCCTTTAAAGCATACCATTTATTTAAAATATATTGATTAGAAGAATTAAAAATAAATGATGTGAGTTTATACTTTGTAATGTATTTTACATGGTTTTAACTAATTTGTAGATGATAAACTTAGTGTTATGAACATCTTTTTTTATATATCTATACAATACACCAAAGAACTAAAGAAATGGATATCATGGGGAATGCATTCACTATATACATTATTAAAACGTTTGCATCATTGAAATTTCAATTGAGTAATCTTTGTTCTATCACACCCTTTTCCATGAAGTGAACTTCAATCTCAATTTGTGGGAGAATGAAGTTGAATCAGAAAAATTTGGCACATGGGTTTTGTGCCTAATATGCCTAATTAGGTCCATCATAAGTCATTTCCTGAAATTATAGACGAATTGAGAGCATTTTGTGGCCCTTCATCCGGTAGCTGAATTTATATCAGACAGATCCAGACCTCCATCCGGACCTTCATCCGACCCTCAATATGGAACTCAGAGCACAACAAGGTTGGGCATTGGCATATCTGTGGGTAGTTTCAGGCGAATGCAGAACATGGGTTTTTTATCCATTATCGTCCTCCTGCTATGGCTCCCACTGTATTTTGATTTGGACAGTTGGAACTAGCTCCTATATTCGAGCTAGGATTTTAAGAACTCATAGTCTATTAATAGAATAGCTAAATGATTTTATGGTTTGAGAGAGAGTCGACCCTTTTAGTGGTCGACCTCTCAGTTGTATCAAAACTCTATAAATACCAGAGGCCTCTCAAAATGAGGACAACCATGATAATATAACTACTATACTAAATTTGTCCCTGTAACTCAATTATGATATTAATGCAGTTTGATGCACTGAGATCTTGATTGTTTCTTAAGCTGGAGTAGTACCACAACTACCTAGGGGGCCTGCCACTAGTCTGTGTGTTTTGTTAATTGCTATATAGTCATATTCTTATATCTAATTCTCTTGTGCAATTTTTTTATTTAAGTTGCAGGTTACTTATCTAATTTGCAAGTTATTTGTAATTTTCCATATCTAATCATCTAACTGTGCACACTCCTGTGTATAATTCTCTTGTGCAGGTTATTTACTTAGGTTGTGTTTCATTAATATAACTATGCTCCTGATCATTTAACTATTTATATACATACATATGTTTCCTTTCTCATTTAGATAAGTTGTGTTTTACTTTGCAGATTGGTCATGTAAACAGTGTACATAACAATCATCTATGATTCTTTTAGTTATGGTTTAAATTAATCCCTGCAGGGATGCATAGAGTATTATCTCTGTGTTATAACACTTTTAGTCTCAGTCTGATGGAATAGTTTCTAATTTCGAATTTCTTTTGAATAATGTTTATAGGTTATGTCAATTATAAGAACATGTATTTAATAAATTGAAGCTTCTTTAATGATGAGGTTATCTTTAGATTGTTTTATCTCTACTTTACACATCTCTATAGAAGTCAATATTTCATGCATTCCATTTGAATTATAAGTAGTGCTAAGATGTCATCGTGACATTGTCCGTCATCATAGATGGTAGATAATCTCTCAACCATTAGATAAATGATAGTTACTCTAATCTGAATTGAGTAAATGAATCACAGAGTTATATTTCCAAGTAAAAAGAGTAATTATAATAGTGATCTTTCATGCCTAGTCTCATCTCTTGCATAATAAATTATTGAACTAATTTGTTATTCCAGTATCACTTTTCGATTCTTTTGTTGTACTAATTATTCCCTAGTTTCCATCTTAAATTTACCAATAGCTTTAAATCACCAACATATAGATTAATGACCTAACTTGCAAGATATGGTCACTCCATGCCAAGTTTATTCTCTAGATGATGATTTATTCTAGTTAATTTAAATATCTTGATTATTTGAGTTTATTGGCATTATATTAGATTAGATTAGATTAGACTGCTATATTGGAGCTCTAGACATGCACTTACAGTGCTAGCACCTCAAATATTACGAGCCCTGGGTTGACAATTTAATGTTGAAATAGATAGCATATATTTCACTCGACAACGCTCACACCCTTCCCCTCTTCACCCATTCATTACCTTCGATCTCTTCCCTAATTAGGGGGTGGATTTCATGAACTGCAACCTAGCCTTGGCTGGTGGGCAACATCATATTATCGTGGTTGTCTAAATGGGCTGAGGCCATTCCTACCGTTAAATATGATGGTGAGACTAAAACACTTTTTGTATTCAATCAGACTATAGCTCGATTCATAATCCTGAAAGAGATTGTCACTTATTATGGCATTCACTTCCAGAATGATATGATGACAGAGTTAGCATCAAAATTTGGGTTTATAAACGATCATTCTTCCCCCTATTATCCATAGGAAAATGGAAAAGTAGAGGACGTGAATAAATATCTAAAGACCATTTTGCAAAAAAATGTCAGGCAAAGTAAATCTAACTTGCATGTGATGCTTTACCTTGCACTATGGGCATCCCGAACCCCAGTAAAGACTTCCACTAGTTTCTTACCATTTTAATTAGTTCACGGTGTGGAGTCTATTCTTCCTATTGAATGCAGAATCCCTTTCCTTAAGTTGGGAATCGAGCTCCTACCTAACACGACCGATATCAAAGAACACCTCATACACCTAGATCATCTCGATGAGTAGCATCAAGATGCCTCTATGGCCATCGAATCCAATAAACAACGTGTTAAGGTCCAATATGATAAGTATTTTTGTCCCCAACAATACACTGAGGGTGACTTGGTCCTTCTTTATGACCAAGCTAAATAACATTTGGGGCAGGAAAGTTCAACCCCATGTGGCACAATCCTTATATTGTGCGAAATGTCCTAGAGAAAGGAGCCTAAAAATTAGAAGATCATGAGGGGGATGTGCTAGAAGAGCCCATAAATGGGACCTAACTTAAAAGGTATTACGGTTGAGACTTCAAGCTTGGGCGTGGCCTTTTTATATTAATGTGTTTTAGTGTATATAATTCTTTTTATTCTTTTGCGTCACCGGCTTGCTTATTGATTTTTCCCTTGGTTGGCATATGTCAATGAAATATTTGGTGTACTTATGATTCACAGATGGTGTCATTCATCATACGAAGAACATGGCCTCTTCCATTTGGGTTATCTATTCACCTGAGGGACAACTGGGGTCTTCAGGTGGCATTTGTCTGGAGCCATCAACTAATAATGTGGTTGAGTATAATGTCAGTATAGAACTATTAAGCGATGCCATTTCACATGGTGTTCGATATTTAGAGGTTCGCCTAGATTCCCAATTAGTTCTATGTCATTTAACGATAGTTCCCGAGTGAGAGATCCTACATTACTACAACATATGACTTTTGGAATGATATTTTGATTTTATTACTTATAATCACATCCCTAGAAGTTCTAATAAAGTATCTGATGCATATGCTCATTAAATTTTAGATTGGCATTTGTCACATGACTGAGTAAAGAAAACATACATTCATATATTTATCCATTGTAATATATGAAAGTAAAACCGAAGACCAAAATATTTTTTATATTTCATCATTTAAAGTCCAAAATAAAATATGGTTTCATAGTACAAAATTGGGCTCATGCCCTCAAAATACATATATGACTAGTACATCACATAATTTTGGCATCTAAGCCCGAGGTCCTGGATGCATGTCATGATAAAACACTATCGCATTTTCCATACATTGAAAGAGTCTCACCCATGCATGGGTTACACCTACCATCTGCCGCTGCATCACCTTTGTCAGATCCTCCACCTCGACCATAGGATTCATGTGCATCATATGAGATAGGATTCCTTGCACATTCTAGAGAACTCTCTCCACATCCACGCCTACCATATCATCTCCTCTTCCCCTATGCCTATGTCGTACATATTCGTCTGGTCTTTGCAGAACTATGTCTGTGTAATAAAATAATCGTTAACACATGATACCATACCCAAAATTTAGTGTTTTTGTTTGCATTTATCAAATTGAAAAACACAAAAAATTGAAATATGAAAAAATCAATTCTCACCGATCTCTCCAAAGGTGGATCTTGGTGGAAATGGCATGTGGCAGTCCCCTTGGTAGTCAATCCCATCATAGGGATAGTCATCGATGGCTATGATATGTCGTCTCCACCAGTGAAAGAGCGCATTGTTTTAGGGGGTTGACACCCTACCACCACCCAACCTCCTCATTACCTTGGTCCACTGTGACATGTATGGATTCCATAGACCATGTGAATTAATCTCTACTCTAAGGATTAGAGCTGGAACCCTCTCAAAGAAAAAACTACAAAAAATAGATGCGAACCCAAAGTTCCTCATTCTCCCAAGTTTGCATTCCGTCAATTGGCTCTTCATGTTGGTCAGTAGTGAGGTGCACCAATCATAAAATGTGGGTATCAAACACTCCACAACATACAACATGAGCGAACTTGACATTTGGTGGAATGAGGCCGAACTTGATATCCATATGAGTAGTAGGACGATGATCTTCATCTTTGGTTCTCAAGCACCCTGATAGGGAGTTGGATGCCCACTTTCTCTAAGCCTGCATCACAGTAGGTGGCGATGTAATCCTCCATAGTTCTCCCACCTCCAATCCCCTAGGCCTTTAGATTTACCATCTCGCCTCAGTGAGACAATTCTATAATAAATTATATATCATCCAATTCAATTCTCAATGGTTTCCCATCAAGATTGAAGGCCTAGGTCTCTGGATCCCAATAGTTTATCAATGTCTGGAGAAGCCTCACTTGAGCCCTCATTCCTTTTATGTCCCAAAATTTATAGAGCCCATATATTTTCAAATCTTTTTGGGCTCTCATATCTCTTTCCACTGCAGCATCGACTTCCCCGTTCTCCCTTTCTCTCCATTCGATAATCATCTTGTAAAGGAAACATAAAATTTTGAGTCCTTTTTTTATTAAAAACCTTGTGTGTGGAGTTGTACGTGGTATACCATTATGAAAGTCATGTATAGGGATTGATGTATGCGGTTAGGCTTCACTTTACCCACGTACATGGGTTCTTTTATGTGACCAAATAAACCATATCCTGTGTAGACACTAGTTTCCAAGTTACAACCTCTTAAACTGCAAATTTGAGCACTAAAACTAACAATTAAACCATGGAAATTGAAGAGAATAGAATGGGCTCTTACTTGGTCAATACGGTTTCCAATTCCATTGATCATAGCTCCTGAAATTGTCACTGGAATATCATGGGTAAAATGGTCTCAAAAGCACTATGTGGGTGAAAAAACTTGAATGATATGGTAAAAAATTCTTATTTTAACTATTTATAGAAAATTTTTACCCACTCTATATAGTTTTTACCCTATATTTCCTATATTTGACCATGTAGACTAATAGTGAAATGTAAGACCTTGTTTGAAGTGGTTTTGTTCAGAGTTGTTTATGAATTTCCAGCATCTTGTCATATGTTTGTGCCTCTGACAACTATATTCTATCACTGTCATATAGGATAGGTTCTCATTCCGCATTGCATTTTTGCATCATCCTATGACCATGATTCATAGGCCCTAGGTATGAACCCATTTATTAGCGACACAAAACCTTCTTGCTTCTACTAGAAGTGTTATTATTAAGTGGTATTTACCAAACATGGGTACCATAGTTAGAACAACTTTTTCATTTGGCGCCCATGTAGAAGTTACTCCATAGGTCAGGGAGTTCCTTATACTCCCAATATGAATTTGCATTCAAACCTCATTTTCTTATTCAATATCACTCGTACCACTACCTATGGGAATCTCTCTGAGTCTTGGTTAATCTCTTTTTTGACCCCCCAAAAAATCAAAAGATTGTCAAGTGAACTTGTCTCTTTCACACTCGTTAAATGGATTTGAAAGGACGTCTATTTTGGTATAAATTTCTAAACCCTTTTATGGACCAAGTAGACTACTTATGAAAAAGGAATATTCTAGTCACCATTGGCAAGAAGAGTTTTCTTGGGTATTATTTTATACCTTTTTGGGCCTAGGGGACCAACATCTACGAAAAAGGACACTCTTTCACTTAAGTTGTAATTGCATCCCTTTATCCTGCTTACAATGTTGAGCTTAGTATTGGCTCCCTCTTTCTCATTATAAGCCTCTTGCCCCAACAATTCTCAACATTAGCCAAGTAGTGCCTTTCATATATCCTTTGCAGCTTGACACCCTTTAGCTGTAGAGAAAACATCCCCCCAAATTTCCATGTCTCACATGCATTCCCTTGCATTGAGCATAGGTATGTTCCACTTCTCGAAACTAGTTTTTTACTCGTGACACTTGTTTCCTCTTTTGTATCATATAATTTATTTTACTATGAAAAACTAAAAAAGATGGGTGGGCAAATAATATTATCTCCTATCGACAATAGTCGTGTCACCTTTGAACATAGCACAAACTCTTGATTCCATTCCATCCAAGGTTTGGGTTTAGCATGACCTTAGGAAGATGAACTTGTTACTTATATTCTACTCCTCCGACTGATTATTCTTCTAGTCCATATGGAGATTTTGTTGATGCCTCCTACGTCAATTTTTTTTTTCAATCATCATTGTTAAGTCTATGCTTCCCGAGTTATCCATCTATCTCATGCTCTTCTTCAAAGGAAGTATAATCCTATGTCAACCACTCCTGAGAACTCTTGACTTTGCATGTTGGCCATCCCCTTACAAGTGAATCTTAGAATCACATGAAGTTGTTGTCCTACCTTGCACTCTTTGCCTACTTTCAACATTGGTAGGTGACCTTGAACCCAACATATAATATCTCCTCATTGGTCATTGATTGGGGGATTTCCCTTGTGTTCGACGACAAGAAATATATTCACACATTGGGATTCATGTAGTGTCTTGTATTCCATTATCCCTATTGGTGGTTTCCTTTCCTTTGTTGACAATTTTCATCATCAGATTCTAGTCATAAGGTCTCTTTCATGTACTACTTGCATCTAGTGCATGCGAGAGATGCACATGGTTGTTGGTTCATGAACATCCTATTTGTCCTATCTCCTCCTAGTAATAAAGATATTTCTTTGTATCTCGCATTGGATGATGAGAGATTTCTTATTTCTCTCCTTTCAATGGGTCTCCTTCCATCGACTTCAGCTCATCTATTCTAGAATCAATATCTAGAGTCCTATGAGTACCTAGAGGCTTGTAGTGATCGGTGGTAGGTTCTCTTGCCATCGATAATTGGGAATACATCAATGTATCTTGATCGATGGATTATTCAAGTGTTCGACCTCAACACCCTTATTCAAACTTGTCAAATTACTCGATGTATTGACACCTGCTTTCATTATTGGTGGGTTGTCTCACATTTGTTAATGGTATACCTCAATGAATTGTAATCAAACGAAGTCTCATTGGGTTTCGAATTCAAATCTTTTATTCACATAATGTAGACTTTCACCTTCGACAGATAGTGTAGAAGACCTCTAGTTTACAATAGTAGTAGTAAGTACCCCATATCTGCTGATGTATTTCATCGGACCAGTACCTATATGACTTCAATGGTCATGGAAGATCAGATTGTACTCCATTGTATGTATATATCTTCGATTGATTTTGATGATGGACTCCACTGTGTCTTGTTCATGACTATGACATCCTAGGGCATATATCAACTTTGTATTTCCTATTCATGGCTAGGAACAACTATTTGATATATATCCACATGGATCCACAATGTAATTCAGATTGGAAACCATGTGTATAGATTCAATATGAATTGCAATATTCTCATGAGTAAATAGTTCTTCTAGCTGAGTCTATATTACTCCACTTTTGGGAATTATAATGTATTTCGACCATCGTAGATACTCCTTTGACCTCACACATTAGGGGGAATTTGTTATAGAAAATTTTTCCAAACTCCATGCATATTGATTTGATAGCCTTCCATTTCCCTTTGTAGACTCGATTTCCCCTTTTTTCTCACTCAAGAGTCAAAAATACAATTTTTTTTCCATATACACGAGCCACAGTTAGACAAATCGCATATACACAGGTTGCTCCATCACAACCCGTGTACATCGGTTTTTTTCTCAAAAATTAAAAAATATGTTGGGTTTCCATGCCATGTCACAAGATCCATAATCCTTGACCTTGCATATATTGGAAACGCTCTGACTCGACTCTTCAATTACATTTGAAGGCTATAAATTGAGACATATACAAGCATTGAAATAATAATTTATCGTTGAGAGAAAAGTCACTCTAGAGAAATTTCACCTCATATTGAGTCTGCATCCCTTTGTCCTTGAAAGTCTAAACTTCTTGTGTTCATCCCCCAAGCTCTTCCTATATTGAGATGGAGAACCTCATTGACTCCTACTACTTGTGAGATTTCCTTTGTGGAGGATTGAAGTGGTGAAGACCCAGCTGGAGGGAATTAGCGTCTTAGGTCCGATATGTGTCATTACAGAAGTTTTTCACTTATGTAATTCTGTTGATTACATTAATAGAAATATTCTTTTCTCATCCATTTATATGTCGCAAATATTTGTATTACTTTCCATGGGCACATTTTTTATGCATGTTAATGGATTATGTTAATTTATATGCTAACATTATACATAATTTCCACATTCTTGCATATCTTGGTTGTTGAGGACAAGTTGCAGGTATAAATATTTTAGTCGTGAGCTCAACTGTGGTCTTCTTCGAAATTCTGGGAAATGTAGGCTTATAGCCTTCTCTTGCTATCATTTTCATTTATCTAGCATACTTGAGATTAGAGTTGATTTATGGGTGTCTTTCTGTCTGTTGTGGTTTTCCCCTAGCCATAGAGATATTTTCCTCATAACACTCATTAGACTTTCTTTTTCTCTTCAGCTTCAGATGCTAGTATTTTATTTTTCTTTTCAGCTCTTTCCTGTGCCTCTGCTTCTATTGCTAATATTTTTTCTTCTTCCTTCACCTTCTTCTTATCAAGATCATCTTGCTGGGATTTTATTTCATATTCTTTCTTTTTCTTCCTCTCATCAACAAGCATTTTAAGTGTTTCCTCCTTCTTCTTTTTCTCATCAGATTTGGAGCACTTCTTGGGCTCAGTTTTTAGTTTCCCTTTGGTGTCTTCTTGGTTCTTTTTCCCCCTTTCAGCTTGCTTTTTCTGATATTCTTCCTTTGTAGTTATTCACTTTTGTTCAATTTCATATGCTTTCCTTATATTTTCTTGTTCTTTGTCTTGTAATTTCTTCTGGTATTCATTGAGAAGCAGTTGGAATTGTTTGTGTAAGATATCCTTATTTTCTTCTTGTTCCATTTGAAGTTTTCCTCTAGCCATATCATCATGTAGTCTTTGTAATACTTCTTTGAAGAACAACACTCCTTTGGATATTTCTAATTCAAAATTAACTTCATGTATCTTAGAATGAGTGATACCCAAAGACTTGATATGATTCACTTCCAGGTCATGTGGATCATGCCCTCTAGCCTCTCCAAGGAACAAACATATTTCCTGTAGGGATTTTTCCTCTTTTATGGCATGGGGACCATTTGATAAATTGTAACTTCCTATATTTCCAGGGAGCATAGGCTAGAGCTTCTTACTATTTCCAAAAAGGAGAGAGGTTATATCAGTTCCCATGGTATGGAAAGAAATTTCTTTGGTCAACAATCTATCAGGGACATGACAGGGAAGGAGGTGTGGGGCCCCAATATTTCCATATACTCTGATGCAAGTATAATATTTCCCTAAGTACCACTCTGCTACATCTTTCATCCCATCCATGGCTTCACTTGATATTCTATATCTTGGGAATTCGAAAATGATAATATGGAGGGGGGAAAGAAAGAAATCACATATATCATAGAATTTTTCTTTGTAGTTTATGTTCTATAGGTCAGAAAAATAAATATGTATTGGGGGATGGTCTTGATATCAATTCCACCCGAAAATAGGAAATTGCATGGATGAAAAAATGGCATTGATAAGATACACAAACATGTAAAAGCATGGTTTCTTCATACCTGAAACCTTCTTCATGTTGTGGAAAATATTGAAGGTTAATATCTTTGCCCAGTTAAAAACTTGTCATGTATTTACAACTATGTATGCCATGGGAATCCACTCCATCTGGAAATGTGTACTCTTTTTTACTCCATATAGTCTGCTCAACATAACTATTCACATCCTTTATGGTATTTTAAACTCATAGGTGGGAATTGATCTTTTCCCTTGCTTGAATTTTTTTTCTTCATCTAACCACCAATATTTTATCAACTTGGAAAAGTCTTTGTTATTTTTGGTGAATCACTTCAGGAGTGAATCGTTTAGGGAGACCATAGGTTTTGTAAGGTGGTATTTGATACCAATATCTTCAAGTCTCAAGGACATTGTATGTCTCCCGAGTTTTCTAATGAGTGTGGCTATGCTTAGGTCAAATTGTTTGAAACACCATTGAGTTGCATCATTGTAGGGGAACAATGATAGACATGCAACCATGTGGTGAATATCGCATATATATATATTTTTATACACTTCAAGGCTCTCATCCTCTGAATATAAATCAACAATGTTGAAAGTTTTGTATATTTCATTGTACTCGGGGTAATGGTATTCTCTGGTGTGCTGAGTAGTATCTGTCACCAAGACGTCTCCTGGATTTGTTGAAGTTTTAGGTGTGGGATTCCAAGTTGGAACTCTGAAATTATTTGCTTCCCTGGCATTTGAACATGTCATGGTGTATTTGTTCTGTCCTGCGATCAACAAAAAAAACCATAACTCCATCTAACATGATATATAATATTATAATAACACAGAAAATTAAAACAACAACATACCTTTGATTCTCTATCTGGAACTAAATATTACACTTTTCTCATGATCAGATTATGTAGAGAAGAGTTTTGGAGGCACAACCAATTTATAGACAAAAAATCACCTTGCCATTAATGCAATTTGAAGGTACAAATCACCTAAATCCATGTATTGGAGGCATGAAAACTAGCATTCGGACTTGAAAATTTCCGATAATGTTTTTGGATTTTCCATCATCAAAGAGGGAGTGATTTCATGATATATTTTCACTTAGATGGAAGGGTATCAAAGAATATTCTTATTTGCATTAGGAAGTGTGTCGAGAATGTGATATAAAAGGTTAAGTTATCTCGTTCTTTTCATGAACTATCAAGATGTTTCTTATCGAAGGGTAAAGGTATCATAACAACCCCCCAAAAATGTTATCCGATAGGAAAGTTTAGAGAGGTTAGTCATCAGATATGGTAGTTATCCCCAATTCACCACTCTGAGGGAAACGATATCAAAGAATATCCTTCCATCGATAACCATGCAGATCCAAAATATCGTATTTTTGGGAAGGGTTGAGACCACATAAAATGATCTGGGAAAAAAATTAGCGTATGCTGCATGATAGGGCCATCTCCTTAGGGGACCTACACATGTGTTAGAATCATAATATTCCAACAAGGCTCTTCAACCAATAATCAACCGACACGCAGGATAAAATGACCACTTAGAGATTTGTCGTGGATATGCATAGTCAGAATGAATAGGTCGTCGGAATGAGTTTTGTTGGAGTTATATTTTATCATCATGAAAGATTATGTCAATATAAACGATCCCAACATAACCCTTTCTGATATGGCTATTAGAAAGGTTCAATCATGATATTAATTAGAGTAGCCTCATATTTGATTCAGAAGAATCTCTTCCAGATGGAAAATCAGTTTTGTGATTCTCAAGGATGTAAGATCATTGAAGAATCACCCCATGGTTGAGCATAGGAATCAATTATGATCCTTTCGAATGAGTATGAATAAATAAACAAGCAGAAAAAGTTCAAAATTTCAAATGTACATCATTGCCAATAGGGTTATGGTATAAAATGTCTTATCAAAATGGTAGTTTCCCATATTAGTATCAAATCAATAATGTAGTGACATAGTATCTTGCAAAAAACAAATTATAAGGGGGTACCCACTAAAATACTCTTGAAAGAGATAATTTTAGTGGGTAGTTGTGGGGGCACAACAATGGGTTTACAGAATAAAATATAAGGCAAATGGTGAAATTGATAAGTACAAGGATAGATTGGTCATAAAGGTGTTTTCTTGGAAATAAGGGATTGATTATGAAAAAACCTTTGCTCCAACAACTAAGTGGAATACTATAAGGGTCGTGTTAGTCTTGGCTGCACAAAAAGGATGGAAAGTGCACCAAATGGATGTAAAAAGTTCATTTCTAAAAGGTGATATACAAGAGGATGTATATATGACTCAACCTCATGGTTTTGAAGTTTTAGGGAAAGAAAACAAAGTTTGTAAATTGGTTAAGTCATTGTATGAGTTAAAACAAGAACTTAGAGCTTGGTACACTAAATGGATGCCTATATACAAAAAGTTTATTTTCTTCGAAGTGAGTCAAAAGACACATTGTATGTCTGAATTCAAGGAAACAATTTGATATTTTTGATAATGTATGTTAATGATTTTATCATAATAGGTAATAACAATGATCATATTTCACAGGTAAAGAAAGAACTTCTAACATGATTTGAAATGACAGATTTGGGATTACTTCACTAATTTCTTGGAGTTGAAGTAATGCAGTGAGAAAGAAGCATATGTATTTCCTAAACTAAGTATTTTTATGAATTATTGAAGAAGTTTGGAATGGAATATTACAAACAATCATCACCCGCATGGAGAAAAAATTAAAACTTTCTAAGCTTGAATGGGGGGGTGGGACTTGTTAGCAGTACTAGGTATCGTCATTTAATTGAAAGTTTAATCTATCTAACAAATACTCATCCAGAATTATATTTTATAGTCAACGTCCTTTCCAGGTATATACATGACTGAGAGAAAGTCATTGTAATGAAATAGAAAAGGTACTTTGATATCTTCAAGGAACAAAATATTTTGGTCTTGAGTATAAAAGGAATATAATTTTTATACTTTTTAGCTACTCAGATGGAGATTTTACAAGAGATGTTGATGAGAGGGAATCTTCTATAGGATATTTATTAAACATGGGATCAACTGTTGTGTCATGGAGTTGCAAAAAACAAGCCATAATTGAAAATTCAATAGCAGAAGTTGAATATATCTCAGCTTGGGAAGCAGATTACGAAACAATATGGTTTTGAATAATTTTGCAGGATATTAAATTTGTTCACAATGAATCTAATCCCTTATTCATTGATAGTCAAGAAATAATATAGTTAGCTAAAAATCTAATTTTTCACTCGGAGACAAAAAATGTTGATACAAAGTACCATTGCCTTCAATCTCTCATCATCAAGGAAATCATCTAGCCAACTTACTCTCCAACAAAGGATCAAACGACTGACATTTTCACTAAATCTCTTAGAAGGATTGAATTCACTAAGTTCAAAGCTAAGATTGGTATTCTCTCCAAAGAAATTTTGGATCAAAGGGGGGATTCTTAGAAATTATGATCCAAAATAGTTGACTTACGAGTTTAGTGAATAAAACATTAATGTAAAAGGACATATACACACTCACATTAATATGTGAGGTGTCGAAGTTAGTTTTAATTAGTTTTAGATAACAATATTTCTAGTTATTTATTTTGGGATATTTATACCCATTTTCTATTCTATGTAAGGTAGATTTTTGTCCATTATCCGTCACGTCTTATTGTTGTAATATTTTTCCTTCATTAATAAAATCTATGTGTCTAAGGAAACTTTGTCATGTGCTTAACAGTGTGGTGATATGCATGACACTGGTCACATAGCATTTTGTATGATGCATCAATATGATAATTATTAAATGTTTGTTGCGGTGTTGTCTTGTGCACGACACCAATGCACTTAATAAACTGAGACACACCACTTTGTTAAATTTTTAGTTCAGAAACGAAGAAGTGTGGGTGGATATATGGAATGCCCCAGTGATTCATGTTCCTTGGAGAACCACTGTTTATTTAGCGATGTGTTGTTTTTTAAGACACACTAGTAATGGGGTGTTTTATAAAACACATCACTATGATACATTATTGGATATTTGGCCCGGTGTCGCGCTATGCACAACACCAGTGCCTTTTGTGGAATTTGACGCACCACTACATTAATTTTTATGTCAGAAACTTGGCTGTGGAGTTGGTTAAAGGGAAACCAATGGGATCCATTGTTCTTGGAACACCGATGGGTTTTGAGAGACATTTTTTATTTTATGATGCATCGATAACGAGGCATCCCGTAAGACACACCACTATGCTAAATTGTTAAATATTCATCCCAGTGTCGTTGTTATGGACCAACACCTTAAGAATGATTAAAAGTCAACGAATAACAATCCACTTTGAGGGGGAAACCTCCTTTTAAAATATATCTAATTCATAAGACAAAAAATGATGAGATGAGATGATCCTAGAGATGATGAGATGAGATGATGATTAGATTTGTATGTAGGCTAAAACACTTCATTGTACCCTTTCATTATAGTTGTACCATTTTTCTTCTTCAAATCCACCCATGTAAGCTTCCAACAAATGTTCATCACTTATGTCATCCCCCCTTGTGGTCAATACCTGAAATTATGAATTATAATATTCAATATCACCTAAGTGTTTTATTCTTGTCAATTAACTGAAGTAGTCATGGTCCCAAAATTTCCCATATTGTGCTTCTAAGCCTCTTGTAAACAAACCCCAAGTATAATGATAAGAAGGGGGATTCCTTTTAACTGCCCATTGATACCATTGATATGGTTTTATCTCAAAGCTCAAAGTTTCTATGTGAATCCTTTGCTTATCATCCATAATATTATATAGTTCAAAATATAGATCTATTTGGTTCACCCAAATAAAGACCTATGTTTCGTAAAACTTCCTTAATTCAAACTTGGGAAGGTTCACTCATTTTGGATACCATCCATAAGTAACTCCATTATTGGAGTTAAATCCCCCTGAAATATTCTTATTATTGGAAAGTTGTTCAACCTAAATACTACCCTTATTTTCGTGAGTCCCTTCATATACCTTAACAATTTTAGGGAGCTTAACATTTATGGCTTCTAAAATATTATTTTCCATTTGTTCCAACTTCCCATCCATGTGTTCAAACCATTCCATCATTCTTTTCATTTGTTCCTTATTTTTATCCATCTTTCTTTCTATTTATGTTTCAATATTCATCAAATCAACCTTTCTCATTGATCTATCATTCAATTTGTTGATTTGATTGTTAAATTTGGATAACTAGTTTTGTATCTCCTCATTTTCTTCATGATTCATGGAGGATATTTTTGGAGGTTTAAGTGGTGAATTAATTTTTGGATCTTTATTTGGAGCCATGGAAAAAAGTCTCTAAAAAATTAAAAAAAATGAACTTGCTAACCACAAAAAGAGCTCTTAAAATCACCACAAATTCACTTGTGGGAAAACCCTAACTTCCACAAGAAATATATCATAAACCATAATGATTCAAAATCTAAAAACATTTCCACACATAATTCACTATGTAAACTCGGGATTATGAAAAGTTTAGAGTTTGAAACTTCACTAAGAAAAATTTACAGTGAAAATGCCAAGATAATCGATTTTAAGAATAGTCACAAGCCTTGTCTTCCATGGACTATATATCCAAAAGTATAACGCTGCAAAACCTGAAATTTTGACCACCTATACTATGGAATTTCTTGTCATCCTCTCCAAACTTTCATTTTCTAAAACTTCTTAAAAATATTTATAGCGAAAATCCCAATATGACTTGTTTAAAATTGAATTTAGGATGAGTTAAAAACCCTATCTTCCATAGTCTATATCTTTGAAAGTATAATGACCTAGAAATTGAACATTTTACCAGAGGTACTTGATATTTCTCCTAAATAACCTCCGAATATCACTATCTGAAGCATCCTACAAAAACGTTTAGAGTGAAAATGAGAAGATGAATCACTTGAAGAAACAAAACCCTAGGATCGATGTTTTGATACCAAATGTTAAGAACCAACGCCTTGAGAATGATAAGAATTCAATGAATAACAATCCACTCCGAGGAGGAAAAATCCTTTTACAATATGTCCAATTTATAAGACCAGATATGATGAGATATCCGAGGGGGAAAAATCCTTTTACAATATGTCCAATTCAGAAGATAATATATGATGAGATGAGATGAGGCCTCCTTAGTGTATGTGTGTGTGTGTGTGTGTATATAGGAGACAAAGGGTACAATTATAATGAAAGGGTACAATTAAGGGTTCTATCCTACATACAAATGTAACACTATAATTTTAATAATTCAATAACTAGGGCTTCATAAGGGGTTTTATTTTTTGGTAAAATTTATTTTTATTTTACCCTACCTTGGTGTGCTAGACAATAATGTTACAAACTAGGTCGTCATGTTTATGCACACCAGGAAACATTATTATGTGCTTGAATTTTTTTGTTTATAATGGATAAGAGTGATCCTTATTGGTTGAGCATCAGGGTGTTATTTTTATGCGCACATTAGGGCGTATGGACATTAAAGGCGCACTGTTAAAAAAAACCTTTGTATGTTCACCTATGCTAACAACCTATGTTATAAAAAGAGATTTGGGGATAAATTTTTGGGGAAGTTCTGTAAAAACCTCCGCTATGAGGTGTTCTCCTTGTAGTGGAGAGATAATTGTTGGTTACAAGGGTATGAGAATAGAAACAATGGAAAATAACTAGTAATTCTCCACCTTTGATTTCATTTGAGCTCTGGATGGATGGTGGTCATTCCAAAGCTATTAACATTCACTAAAAATCCAATGCTAAGTGAAATTTTGAGTGAAATGAATAGAAACATAGTGATAATTCACTATTAAACCATTGATTCAATCATAAATAATAATTTAAGTATAAATAAGATATTCCACTAACTCACATCCATATTATATTTCAAAATACACAAAAATATTGAACATTCAAGGCACAATGGACACCATATTTTCCCTGGAAACCCAAATGGGAAGAAAACTAGGTTGATTGAAAATTTTATTAAGCAAGAAATTGATTACAAAAGGGTGATCTATACATAGATTTAGTGTATTTTTATTCACTAGAAATGTTTTTACAGATGCCCATGGCTCAACAACAATCTTCACTCATTGTGGGACAAAATCAATGTCTTCTTCTCCTCCGATCATCAATGAGTTTTCTTCTTGTTATAGCACAAAATTACATACCTATGAATTTGTTCCATGGCCTAACCCTTTCCCAAAGCTTACTAGAAATTTTCCCAAGTTTCCTCTCCAAATTCATTTAAAAAACATGCCTTGTGATCATATCCACTGATTTCCCTAGTGCAACGCGTGAACATCCATGACTTTCTAGCTTGCAACTCGTTGATGCCCTCAAAAATGATAAAAAATAAAATAATTGTGTTTTCGAGTGGGTTTTTTGGTTGGGATCATTCCCCAATGTCCCCATGCCCATACACAATAGAATCCAACTCCCCCAATGTTAAGAACCAAATATCAAAATAGCATAAAAAACCTTAGAATAAGTACTCAATGCCTTAACAAAGAGATACTTTCAAATAATAAGCCTCTTTGAGGGTGAAACCTCCTTATACACCACATAAATTTACCAATACCGGATGATTCCAAATGAAAATGTCTCCTTGGTATATATAAGAGACTAGGAGGTACAATTACAACTAATGGACCCAAGCCGACATAAAAAAAAAACAATACTAATGTAATATGCCCCAATTAAGGGGTAATGTGACACTATTTAGGGATTAACATGCCCCTCCCCTCCAGAAAAGTGTTGTCCACAACATTTGAGTAATTTTGGATGCTTTTGTATAAAACACTCATCTTCCCAAGTGGAATCCTCAACAGGTAGATTCCTCCACTTAATGAGATACTCTGAAATGGATATATTCCTCAACTGGCGATTTCTTGTGTCAATGATAGCTTCATTCTCCAATATGATTTTTCCTTCCTCGTCAAGTTATGGAAATATAGTTTGAACTGGGATCTTGTCACCTATAACCTTCTTTAATCATGAAACATGGAAAACTGGGTGTACTTGCAAAGATCCAACAAGTCCAATTTGTATGCCATAGTACCAATCTTTTGCAACACCTGATAAGGGCCATACTACTTTGGTGATAATTTATTATCCTTTTAGCTTGCTTGAGGGACATATGTTTGTATGGTTGTAGTCTTAAAAATACCCAATCCCCTACTTCAAAACTTCTTTCACTACGATGTTGATTTTCTTGTTATTTCATGCGATTCTATGCCATGGTCAGGTTGTCCTTTAAGAGTTGAAGAACTTATTGTTGATGCTCGATGTGATTTTCCATGGCTTGAACCTTAGATTTTTGTTTTAGAGAAGAAGTGATGGAAGTTGGGTGATATCCATAGAGTGCCATAAATGGTTTCATTTTTGTTGCAGTATGAAAGGAAGTGTGATACCACCATTCTGCCAAGGGTAACCACTTGAACCATTGTGTTTGTTTATCAGATACAAAGCAACGAAGGTAGATTTCCAGACATTTGTTCACTATCTCGATTTTTCCATCAGATTGACGATGATAAGATGAGATACAATCCAATTGAGTACCCAAACAAGAAAATAATTTTGTCCAAAAATGTCCAGTGAAGATGGGATCTCTGGCACTTACAATAATCTTTGGGCTTCCATATAGATTTTGAACTGTCTCCATGAATGCAATGGAAACTGTATTATATTTGAAAGGATGAGGGAGTGAAAAAAAGTGTGCACACTTGGTCAATCTATCAACAATCACCATGATGACACTCTTTCCTTCATACTTTGGTAACCCTGTGATGAAATCCATGGAAACCTCCTCCCAGTGCCGAATTGGGATGGATAAGGGTTGTAAAATCCCTAAGGTCTTAATTTTTTCCACCTTGTTTTGTTGGCAAACCAAACATTTTGCCACAAACCTTTGAACATAAGTTTTAAGGCCATCCCAACAAAATTCCTTATTGACCCTATGGTAGGTTTTCAAAAATCTTGAGTTCCCTCCTACCAGAGAGCTGTGTAATTCCAAGAGTATCTTTTGTTTGAGTTGGGAGTTCTTACATAAATATAAGCGATCTTTGTACCATATTGAATCATTTTTCCATGTAAATTTATCTGATGCACTGCAATCCTGCTGCAACCTTTGAATGAGATTCCACACGTTTTCATCATTCTTCCATTCATCCCTTGCTTTTATTATCCAATCGGGTTGGATGATTGAGATAACACAGAGAAAGGCCTCAACATATTCATCCTTTCTTGAGAGTGCATCTTCCACAACATTTTTCTTCCCTTTTTTGTAGATGATTTAAAAATCATAACCCAACATATTGGTCATCCATTTGTGTTGTTCTTGTGAAGATAGTCTTTGTTCCAAGAAGTATTTAAGACTATCATGATCTGTTTTGACCTTGAAGTGCCTACCTATTAGGTAAGGGTGCAATTTCTTCAATGCATGTAGTATTTCCATCATGTCCTTCTCATAAATGGGTTTGTGTAAGTTCTTTCCCTTGAGTAGTTGACTTTCAAAAGAAAGGGGCCCTCCTTATTGCATTAGAATAACACCAATGCCATTTCCAGAGGAATCACAGTCCACAATAAAGGTTTTTGTGAAGTTTGGTGTGGTCAAGGCATGAGATTTGCACATCGCCTCTTTAAGTTGTTCAAATATTGAGTTGCCTCTAGAGTCCATGAAAATGCATCCTTCTTAGTTAATGTCGTTAAAGGTTCTGCTATTGTTGCATAGTTTTGAACAAACTTGCGGTAGTAACCTGTCAAACCCAAAAATCCTCTAAGATTCTTCAATGTTTTGGGAATTGGCCAGTCCATCATGGCCTTAATCTTGTTAGGTTATACTTTGAAACCCTCATGAGATACAATATGACCCAAGTACTCTAATTCCTTCACCCAAAAGAAACATTTGGATGGTTTGGCATATAGTTGTTGCTCCTTTAGTAGTTGTAGCACCTTGGAAACATGTCGAACATGATCCTCTGAAGAATTGATATAGATTAGTATATCATCAAAAAATACTAACACAAATTTTCTAAGGAAGGGCTTGAAAATGGAATTCATCAACCCTTGGAATGTGGAAGGTGCATTCGTAAGGCCAAAAGGCATGACCAAAAATTCATAATGGTCTTCATGAGTTTGGAATGCTATTTTTGGGATATCCGCTTCCTTCATTCTAATCTGATGATACCCTGAACAAAGATCCAACTTTGTGAAGTAGATTTCTCCATGTAGTTTGTTAGGACCACATATTGTACCCTTTTTGCCCATACTTTTTGCCATTATTATACCCTTCATCACCTGTATTTTGACTTATACTATCATTTCACCTGATCATTCCAAGGTACACAACGTCCTTTCTCATTATTATATGCTTA
>ML778996.1:680439-710639 GCA_009831015.1 Picea engelmannii
TCCAGGATTCTTAAATTGAATTGCAATAGGGAGATTGCTTTCCTGTGATTTAATTCAGAGCTTCAGTCTACTCCAGCAAGTATAGATAGAATGATTTTCTTTACTACAACACTAAGTGCTTTTGGAATTGAGCATATATAGTGAGTGGCTATCTTTGAAACAAAAGACTTCCCTGGGTTGATAATTTATGTTTCACTTGGTTGTTTGAAATTAATTAAGCAATTATAGTGACCAACATAGTTCATCTAACAATTCATCAAAGAAGGGAATGGGAAACTTATCTTTAATAGTGATCTTGTCGAGCTCTCTATAGTATGGACACATACACCATGAGCCCTCTTTG
Source organism: Picea engelmannii (assembly GCA_009831015.1). Lineage (NCBI taxonomy): Eukaryota > Viridiplantae > Streptophyta > Pinopsida > Pinales > Pinaceae > Picea > Picea engelmannii. The sequence goes on from ML778996.1 coordinate 680,783, forward strand.
TTGAGCTCTCTTTAATAATTCCATCTTCTAACATTTATTCAACCATACACTCAATTTCACTCTTCTAAGAATAAGGGTATCTGTAAGGCCTTATGTTAAGAAAAACACTCCCAGGAATTAGGTGAATAGCATGATCATGATTTCGAGTGGGTGGAACTCCTATTGGAATATCTTCAAATACTTTGGAATGCTTATCAATGAGCCCTTAGAGATCTAGGAGAATAGATGGCTTAGATGTTTGAACATCTAGTGAGCATAGTTGTACAATTACACCTTGTTGCCTCTTTTTCAATAATTTTGTCATGCCATTAGAGCTTATCACCTTATTGGGTTTCCCTGTGATACCCTTTAACTCAATTTACTTTCCTTCCAATGAAAATTTCATGAAAAGTTCTTGAAAATTAAAATACATTGTTCCCAATGATTGTAACCATTGGAATCCTAGTACGACATCAACACCACCCATGGGCATAGAAATCATTGGACTATTCATTACATATTCCCCCATAGTAATATTGATGTGTTGGTTGTGGAACTTGATTATCTGCCTGATTCAGAGGTATTTGTTTTCAGCCATGTTTATACCCCATGAAGACTTTACACCCTAGAAGAATGTACACTCCTCCATGCGGGGGACTGCAAAGGGGGGTTACCCCCTCTGCGGGGTCCGGGGGCAAGAGGGCCCCTGAAGGAAAAATTTCCTTGTAAATGTATATTGTAATTTCATTGTAAATCTGGATCGTTCATTATAAGGTCACATATATGGCAGTAGAAGTTATGTTATGGTTTTTTTCCCTAGAAGGAAACCCTCTTTTATGGGGGAAATGTATTGCGGCTATGGATCATTGAAAATATTGTATTATGAGATAAGAGTCTGTGAGAAAAAGAAGAGGAAGTTACAATAGGTTTGTTGTAGGTTGTATCCCTTCATTTGCTCGATAATAATAAAGGAAGGACCTGGCAATTTCTCTCGTGGATGTAGCCCACATTGGGTGAACCACATATATCTGTGTCTCTATTGTATTGTGTATCTTGTGTGTTTTATTTCTGCATTTGTTTTATTTTATTGCTTTGCGATCCTATTTTTGTAACAAATGGTATCAGAGTGAAAGGTAACTCGCAGGAAAAGAGAGTTCCTGGTTCGAGTGGGAGAAATGGTGGAAGATGGAAAGTTTGGGGTCGAGAAATTTAACGACCAAAAATACCAGTTATAGAAGATGCAAATGGAAGATTATTTATATCAGAAGGATCTATTCCTACCATTGGGTAGAATAACAAAGAATCTGACAGCCATGAAGGATGAAGAATGGGAGGTTCTTGACAGAAAGGCAATAGGAATGATACAGCTGATCTAGACAGCGTCGATGGATTTCAATATTTCTAAAGAAAATACAATGAAGGAGCCGATGGACGCATTAGCAAAACTGTATGAAAAACCCTCGGTTCCCAATAAGGTATTTCTAATGAAGAAATTATTTAATATGAAGATGTTAGGAGGTGGGTCTATTGTAGATCATTTAAATGAATTTAATATGGTTTATAATCAACTAAGTTCTGTAAAAGTGGACTTTGATGATGAAGTCGAGGCTCTTTTGATATTGTTCTCATTGCCAAAAAGATGGAATGACTTGGTCATGGTTGTAAGTAACTATGTCTCTGGTTCAAACACTTTAAAATTTGATGATGTTGTTGGTGTTATCCTTAGTGAGTAAATTTGATGGAAAATCAAAGGTGAGACATCAGTTAATGCATTAAACATGGAGAATAGGGGAAGAAAAAAGGATAGAGGAAAGGGCTCAGGGAATCGCATAAATCATAGGAAGGGAAGATACAAATCCATATTTGGAAATATAGAGTGTTGGAATTATGGGAAGAAAGGACATATGAAGAAAGACTACAAATATCTAAAGAAACAAAGAGATGAAAAACAAGAGAAAAATCAAGAAACAAATATAACAGGTGATGTGTTACAAGATGCTTTGATTCTTTCTGTAGATAATATTTCTGAGTCTTGGGTAGTAGATTAATGGGCTTCATTTCATGCCACAGCCCATAGGAAACATTTTCTAGATTATGTTCAAGGTGATTTTGTACAGGTTCATTTGGATGATGATGCACCATACAAAATTGTTGGAACGGGAAAGGTAAAAATAAAGTAAAGCAATCTAAACCAATGGTTGTTGAAAGAGGTAAGACATGTTCCATATCTAAGGAAAAATATAATTTCAATAGGGCAGTTGGAAAGCGAAAGTTGTATATCCATATTTACAGATATGGCGTGGAAGGTCAGCAAAGGATCATTGGTGATATCAAAAGGAGCGAAGGTAGGTACATTGTATTTATGTGCTGGTAATACTGACTCTTCTATCTATTTAGCTTCTACAGGAGTGGATACAACACTATGACATCATAGGATTGGACACATGAGTGAGAAGGGGATGTAGTTACTTCACAAAAGAATTTTTTTTCCAGATCTTAAATAAATTGATTTGGATTTATGTGAGCATCGTGTTTATGGAAAACATAAGAGAGTTAGATTTCTTAGAGTCAGAAAAGAAAAGAAGAGTGAAAGGTTGGAGCTTGTGCATACATATGTATGGGGACGAACTCATGTATCATCTCTCGGTGTCTCTTTTTATTATGTTAATTTTATTGATGATGGAAATAGAAAAACTTGGGTTTATTGCATTTGACAAAAATATGATGTTTTTGATACTTTTAAGAAATGGAAAGATTTGGTTGAGAATGAGATAGGAAAAATGTTGAAGTGTCTCAGATCCGATAATGGAGGTGAATATTGCAACAAGGAGTTTGATGATTATTGTTCATACCATGGGATTTGTAGAGAGAAGACAGCTCTAGGAACACCACAAGAAAATGGTGTGTTATAAAGGATGAAGAGGACAATCATGGAGCGTGCAAGGATTATGAGATTGCATGCTGGTTTGCCATTACATTTCTGGGCAGATGTTGTAGATACTGTTGTTTACTTAATAACCATAGGATGGTATAATTCTAGAGGAGGCATGGACATGTAAAAAGGTAAACTATTCCTTTTTGAAGACTTTCTGTTGTGAATCATTTATCCATATTGATAAAGAAAATAAAACAAAGCTTGAGGAAAAATCCAAGAAGTGTACCTTTATTGGATACAATGTTAATGATTTTGGTTATCACTTATGGGATTATGAAAATAACAAAATCATTAGGAGTAGAGATGCCATATTCAATGACAAGTTCATGTACAAATATTAGTTGTAGGGAAAGAAACAGGAAAAAGAAAAACTAGAATACACAGTGCTTGATGAGATCACTGAAAAGAAATTCCAAAGGAACCACAAAATCAAAATGTACAACAACAGGAGAAACATGTACCTCAAACTCCTGCAAGTGTTGTTAGAAGATCTATCAGGTTAAGTACACCCCTTGAACGATACTCTCCTTCATTGTATTATTTATTGTTGACTGATTCCGGTGAACTAGAATTTTATGAAGAGGCAATGCAAGTAGACACTAAAAAGAAGTGGGAGAAAGGCATGAAAGAGGAAATGGAATCCTTGGTAAATAACCATACTTGGGATTTTGTTCAGTTTCCTGTAGAAAAAATAGCATTAGAGAATAAATGGGTTTACAAGTTGAAGGAAGAATATGGAGGCAAAAAGCGATATAAGGCTAGACTTGTTGTAAAGGGGTTTGCACAAATGAAAGGTTTTTGATGAAATATTTTCTCATTCTATTAAAATTATTTCAATTAGGACTATTTTAAGTCTTGTGGCAGTAGAAAATTTACATCTTGAACAGTTAGATTTAAAAACAACTTTTCTCCATGGGGATTTGGAGGAAGAGATTTATATGCAGTAGCCACAGGGGTATGAGGTCAAAGGAAAGGATAATTTGGTATGAAGGTTGAAGAATGGCGTGTATGACCTAAAGAAATCTCCAAGGAAGTGGTATTTGAAGTTTGACAGGTTTATGACAAAACACGGTTATAGTAGATGTCGTTTTGATCACTGTGTTTATTTTAAAAGGCTATAAAATGGAAGCTATATTATATTTCTATTGTATGTATATGAAATTCTTGTTGCAGGGTCTAATATGTAGGATATAAATGTGCTCAAGAATAAATTAGCTAATTCATTTGCGATGAAGGATTTGGGTGCTGCAAAGAAAATCCTTGGTATGAGAATAACAAGAGACAGGAAAAATCGAAAATTGACATTGTCTCGGGGTGAGTACATAGAGAAGGTGTTGGAGAGGTTTAGAATGAAGAATGAAAGACCAATTAGTACACCTTTGGCTAGCCATTTCAAATTAACTAAGGAAATGTGTCCCAAGACACAGGATGAGATAAAATACATGTCTAGGGTCCCTTATTCATCAATAGTTGGTAGTTTCATGTATGTGATGGTTTTCACAAGACCAGATATTGCACATGCAATGAGAGTTGTGAGAAGGTATATGAACAATCCAGGTAAAGAACATTGGGAGGAAGTACAATGTATTCTTAGGTATTTGAGAGGTACTGCTACTCATGCATTATTCTTTGGTGGTTCAGACATTGTTCTACACGAATATGTTGATTCAGATATGGCAGGTGTTAAAGATAGCAGGAGGAGCACCACAGGGTATGTTTTTACTATAGGTTGAAAATCAGTAAGTTGGATTTCAAAAATGCAAAAGGTTGTTGCACTTTCAACTACAAAGGCAGAGTATGTTGGTGCTATAGAGGCTAGTAAAGAGATGATTTGGTTACAGAGGTTTATTGAGGAATTGGGAAAGAAGCATTAGAATAGAAGGTTGTATTGTGTCAGTAAGAGTTCCATTCATCTTGAAAAGAACTCAACCTTCCATTTGAATACTAAGCATATACAACTTAGGTACCATTTCATACGATCCATCTTGGAAGATGAACATTTGAAGTTGGAAAAGATACACACTAGCCAGAATCCTGCAGACATGTTAACTAAGGGAGTAACCAGGGAGAAACTGAGTTCCTGCTCTGTTTCAGTTGGTTTTCAATCATGAATATGAATATGAGAAATTATCTATGTCCAAGAAGGTTCATAGTCCAACAGATACAATAGTGGTGGAGTTTTTGAGATCAGTCTCCAAGTGGGATATTGTTGGTTGTGGAGCTTGATTATCTTCCTAATTCAGAGGTATTTTTTTTCAGCCATGTTTATACCCCATGAAGACTTTACACCCTAGAAGAATGTACACTCCTCCATGCGGGGGAGTGCAGAAGGGGGTTACCCCCTCTGCGGGGTCCAGGGGAAAGCGAGCCCCCGGCGGGGGTTTGAGGGTGAAGCCTCCGAAGGAAAAATTTCCTTGTAAATTTATATTGTAATTTCATTGTAAATTTGGACCGTTCATTATAAGGTCTCATATATGACAATAGAAGTTATGTTAGGTTTTCTTTCCCTAGAAGGAAACCCTCTTTTATGAGGGAAATGTATTGCGGCCATGGATCATTGCGAATATTTTATTTTGAGATAGGAGATTGTGAGAGAAAGAAGAGGAAGTTACAACGGGTTTGTTGTAGGTGGTATCCCTTCATTTGTTGGATAATAATAAAGGAAGGGCTTGACAATTTATCTATTCGATGTAGCCCACATTGGGTGAACCACATATATCTATGTCTCTATTGTATTGTGTATCTTCTGTGTTTTATTTCCGCATTTGTTTTATTTTATTTCTCCGCGATCCTGTTTTTCTAACATGATCTTATGGCATTTTCCTGAGCAATTTATAGTTCCTCCATTTGCAATCATTACTTGAAACTCTGGTGCTAGATATAAAGCAATTGAGAGCTTTGGAAAATTTATAGTGAATGAAGTTATGAGTACTACTAGAATCAATTAGGACTATCACCTTTTTCTTTTTGATATATCATTCAATCTTGAGGGTTTGAGGAGTGCTAATTCCAACCAATGCATTACATGATAGCATGGGATTCAACTCTTCAGAATAAATATCTTCCATGTTTTCATCTTGAGATGTTTCTTGTTCTTGTACTTGTTCTTCTTCCTCTTCACAATCTATCTATAATAATTTCTTCTCACCACACTTATATCCCTTACTGTATTTGTTGTCACAATTAAAGAATAATCCTTTTTCTTTTATTTCCTCCAATTTTTGAGGTATCAACCTTGTAGGTTGAGGTGTTTTAGAAGAAGGAACATTATTCTTTCGATAGATGTTAGGAGTGATCCTTCTAGTAGCCATAGCCATATTTTTACTTTCAACATTTCTCGCCACCCTAAACACATTCTCCAATGATTTGGGTTCCCAAAGGAGAACCTCATGTTGAATGGTATACTTTAAAGTTCTTATCAATACATCAATCAGGTGCTCATATGGAATATTTGTTACCTTTATATTCAATATTTGGAAGTTCTCAATGTGCTCTACAACTGAACCCTTTTGCTTGATATTTATCAATTGGCTAAAGAAGGTATTTCTCCTCGTATCCTGAGAGTGTGCTATCATTTCTTCTATGAAAATTGTCCATGTGACAAGTGATTTGCGAGAACAAAGCCATTGATACCACACAAATTGATTGGGTTCTAAATATAAAGAAGCAATGTGTACCCAAAGTTGAGTTTCTCCGGTATTTATTCATCTTCCTTGTGTCCTCATCATGAATTTCATGGGATACATTTTCACTTTCAGGTGACCTCTCTATTAGTAATTTTTTCAATCCTTCCATGATCTCCCTTTTTAAACCATCCATCTTAGTATCCATTATTACCTCCAACTTAGCTTCAGTTGAATCCATAATCCCTTGTAGTTCATCTTTTGTTACTGTCTTATTTTGTGAATCATTTATGTCCCTGTTCATTTCTTTACCTTCATCAAGAGTCCAAGTAGGACTATTTGAAGGCTTATTTGGTGTAGAAGTTCCCTTATTTGGTGGCATGTTGGCCAAGTATCACTTTTAAACCTTGATTTTGAGGTGGCTCTGCTAGACGATCTTTCTTATGTTGTATCTCCAAAATTTCATCCCTTTTGGGTCTAAAAATTTCATTTTGTAGTTCTCTGATAATTCTTCTATGCAATGGCACAGGTCTGATCAAAATTGGATGTGCCAAGTGGAATTTATCGTAACTTCCCCACACCTTGTTGATTTTTGGCCCTTCCAGGAGAGTGTACTTGTAAAGCATTTCAAGAGCACAATATCTGATATTTGATTCTGAAACTTGCTCCAAAAATACTACAGACTGTCCACTGTCCAATGCAACTAGTCTCACTTAATTTGGATACTCATTGAGTAAGATAAAATTGTTTTAAATGGAACACTTGTTTGAGACTAGTTAATATGACTAGTCAACTAACCTATCTTACATAGGGTGTATCTACAAAATTAAGATGACCCAAAAAGATGAAATGTTTATTAAATATACCTTGATAATTTCTCTAAATATTCTATGGGTTTCAGTGTCTGAAAAATCACAAAAAATATTTATAGCAAAAATTCCACAATGACTAAATTTAGGATGATTCTAGAATCCTATCTTAAATAGGATATATATCTAAAATTATAATTCCTCAGGAGTGTAAATTTGAACCCCACATACCTTGATCTGTTTATTAAATATCCTCCAAGGTTTCCCTTCTGAAACGTTGTAGAAAACAGGTTATAGCAAAAATTCCAAGGTGTCTCAGATGCAACAGTAAAACCCTAAGACCTTGAGCTCTGATACCAAATGTTAACAACCAAATATCAAAATAGCATAAAAAACCTCAGAATAAGTACTCAATGACTTAACAGAGAGATACTTTTAGATAATAATCCTCTTCGAGGGGAAAACCTCCTTATACACCACATAAATTTACAAATACCAAATGATTCCAAATGAAAAGGTATCCTTGGTATATATAGGCGACTAGGAGGTAGAATTACAACTAATGGACCCAAGCCAATGTAAATAAAATAACAATACTAATATAATATTCCCCAATTAAGGGGTAATGTGCCATTATTTAGGGCTTAACACCCAACCTCTTGGGGAAGAGATTGTTATAGTTAAAATTTTGTCCGCAACTGGTTATAGAAATACAACAATGCCAAACCACTATTAGTTCACCTGCAACACCAAAAATGCATTTCCAAGAGGCAAAAACTATACAACTGGTCAACAAATTGACATGCGTTGAAACACTAAAGGAAGCGTGTGCACAGTGCACGGGACAAAGAAGCCCGTAGAGCGCACAATGCACCATATGCACTACTGTGTACAAGAAAATCCATGCACTCCTGTGAATGGCACATTTATGGTTCTTGTCGACCCCTCACCCACTTTTGGACCAGCTCCCATCTTGATTTGACCCTCAAATCTGCGCTGAATCCTAATGGGGGCTGGTCAAAGACCTAAGGGTGCCCTAAAGGGCCCCTTGTCCACACTAAGAACCAGTTGGATATTGTCTCAAAGACATGTTATAAATGGAGGCCATGGGTGCACTAAGAATTTAAAAATCTCATAGTATTGTTATGTTGCCTCTATCCTCCCTCAAGAAGCCTCTTTTCTTCTTGGAGCATTCTAAAAACATATCAATAATCTATTCCACTCACCTCTTGAGGGAATAAGCTTGGATTTCTTGAACATTTTCTTTCATGTTTATCATTGTAAGAAGAGCTCTCAAATAGGGGACTCAAGAGCCCTCCCAAGGAGGAAGTGGGGATCCATAAGTCTTCTTTTCTCTACAATGTTTTCCAACTAATATAGTTATCCATTGGTGGCATAATCTCGGTCATTTGGTTGATTTATTTTGGTTCAATGTTTTGTATGCATTTTAGTTTTATTTCTTTAGTTATTTCCTTAGTTTTTGTTAGTTTAGTTGTTTGTTTATTTCACGTGCTTGGATTATCTAACTCATGCACTAACCTCTGTCTTGTCTAGCAAGCCGAACTAGACTTGCAAGTGCCCTTCTTTTGCTCACTCAAGTGACAAAAAGGACACAACAGATTGGCGACCATACTGGGGATAAGGTATAAATTTCCTCCCTATTTGGGCTTTTAGAGCACTTCTTTTTGACCCATTTCCCTTGCAAGAACCATAACTGACCTAGCCTTACCTGTCAAGAGCTAAGTTTGGAGTTGGAGGAGGAGAATTCCACTTAAAATCCCCTCCCCTCCCGACGTGTATCAGAACGTGCGCGGGTATTTCATCCCACAGATGCGCATTCAGAGCATTGTGCACCCACAACACTTCCGTTCTCTGTGCATTCTGCACGCAGTGCACAAAAAGGTATTTCATTCTCTATGCATTGTGCGCCCACTGCACCTCTGTATAAACTGTAACCCGCACATCTTTCCAAAATTTCAACATTTTAAGAGTTCTTGTGATGATTTGAAGGCCCCTAGCCTTCAAAATCTTGTTGTTTATGCAATTTGTAAATGCACTCCACTTAGATTCCTTTCCCACATGAAAGGTTAGTCAAAACATAGGCACTTAGGGGGTTAAAAAGAACCATATTTCTCCTCTTTTGCTTTGGTTTCCACATGGATGGCTTGTTTTGATTGTAAAAGTTAAGTTGAGATTCTTTGCTATCACATATAAGAACACTTGCATTGGGACAATAAATCAACCTTGAAACATTGAGTATGCTCTTCTCTCGCAACATAGAGCGATCTTGAGAATCAGAAAGGTGGATTAAGGGGATATTTCATCTCCCTTAACAAAATATTTAGGAGAGGACAAAACCCCCCTAGGGATCCTCTTAGTTTCTTTTTGAAATCATCTTAAGTTTGTAAGGGCTCATACATGCCCACATATTGCAAATCTAGGATAGTTTCTTAATAAGTACTTTCTTAGTTTACATCACTAGGAGAGTTTAAATATCAAAGTAACAGACCCATACATGCCCACATGCTTGCAATCTAGGATAGTTTTTTGAAGATTTCTTAGAGTAAAACACATTAGGGAGTTTAAAGGATTGGTAAGGACCCATATGTCCACATGCTAGTTCTTTAGGGCTTTTAAAATTCCGTAAGATTGTACCAATGACATCTAATAAGATAGGTAATCAAGATTTGTAAGGACCACATGAATTCCACATGTTGCAAATCGACACCTAACTTATTAAAAATTTGACACATTTGATCACTTGCTCACATACAAAGTCACTTCTCACTCACATAATTTCATCTCTAATTGTGGAGGTTGAAGTAGGTTTCCTCCAAAGGGATTACGAAAACGTCCCACTATTTCTTGAAGAAATTATCCACATCCGCTTAACTCAAACGAGATTGGTTCACACCCCCAATATCTCAAGAAACCACATCTAAAATTTTCTCTAAAAAATCACTAAGTTTTCCTCCACAGGAGATGCCAAAATAATTTTTTTAGTCTAATTAGGATCTTGAGGGTAGGTATCCAAATAACCCCCTGTTATATGGTTCTCACATTTTCAAACATTAGAAGTTGGTAAATAGGGAACCTTAAAATCCTCCAAGTCAAATGTTCCTAACACCATAAGGAAAGGAGATACCCATGAAGGGTCGAAGGCCCAGGTCCGGTTGTTCTATGCATCCCCCCTTGAGTCACCCAACTCTTGGAAGGGATCCAACCCGTGACCCATTTCTGAGGCCGAAAATCTAAATGTCGCACTTTGAATGAGGTACCTAGTGGCTAAATTTAGGACATCTACCCAGGTGGAAATTGTGGGCTGCAATTGCACCTTGATCAATTTTTTGTGTTTATTGGGAAATATCACCAGTTCTTTCAGGATATGCACCACCTACTCCTCATTATAACTGATTTTTTCATTCTTCACTAGTTCCTCTTCCAATGGATTTAGACCTCACTGTTGAGTGCTATTGGAAAGTCTGGTGTTATTTGAGAGGAAGGACGTTACGTCTTTTTAGGAAATGAGCATTTGTTTTCTTTGTTCTCCCATGTGGACAAAATCCACCTACCCACATATATGCTTATTTTTTATTTATGTATGATGCTCATTTGATTACATGTGATTGTGAGATATATTGTGAAGGTCAAAATTATACAAGTCTCTTGTTCATTTATTGCTCTCATCACCATTTTCACACATTCACTTTGCTAGTCGGACATCATAAGGGACCTACAAAATCCCCATCATTCCAGACGCTTTCAAAATATCCCTCCTATCCTAGGAGGAGTTCCTAGTTGTTCCAAATCACCTCTCAACCATCTCACACCCCTATGAGTGCTACTATTTTGGGATCAACTTTACTTGGTTCCACTTTACTTGGGTCCAATTCTCAAGGCCAACCACCCACTAGCTCTCCTTTACAAGGAAGCAGGGGGGAAACTTCTTCTCAAGGGAGAAGTACAACCCCACCAAACCCCCCTCAAGGGTCAGGTACACAACCTTCTCACACCATGGCTGGAAATAATCCTCCACCTACATCCCCCATGCCATATTTGGTGCCCCTCAACATTCCTTATTTGAGTAAACTCACGAATGAGCCTATATTGCATGACCCCACATGGCCCACTATGCCTATCGAACTCCACTTCAAACATTCCCAAATTTGAAGGAAAATTGGGGGAATATCTCGTCAATCATGTCATGACCTTCCACTTATGGTTCTCTTCAAAAAACATCATGGATGACTCCGTCTGCTTAAGGTTATTTCAATACACACTCACTGGTCCATCAACCAAATGGTATGTGGACGAAAAATCAGGGTCCTATGTGAGTTTTGAATCCTTGTCCAAAGAATTTTTGGCCTTCTTCCAACTACCAGTTCGCCATGAAATAGGTCTAGAACTACTCTCTAAGTGAAAAAAAAACTCAACTACACATATCGCCGACCACATTCATGAATGATGTCGACGACATAGTTTATGCAAAGCAGAAACCACCAAAGAACAACGTCTCGATTGGTTTCTCAAATCACTCGTCTCTATCTTTGCCAAAGATGTGGCATCCACCTTCCCCCAAACTGAGGAGGAATCCATCGGCAAGGCTTAATAGTACAAACTCATTTATGCTTAGTCAGGTTACTTATACACATTAATACCTGATGCATCGAGACCCATACCATTCGGCCAGGACAAACCTAGGATGTCTCATGCAGTGGATGGATTGATTGGTACCACAACACACAACAATATGTACATCCAAGCACCACCTATGTATGGTACACCCAAATATCCGTCGATATATGGAGGGCCATATTACTACCCTCCTCCCACTTACCAACAACCATATCCTGTGCCCCCCTTCCACCCATGAGTGTACCCCCGTCGGCAGCCATCATGTGCCCAGATTGTCCACCAAGCTCAGGTGCCCCTTCCACCTCAGCTTATAACTTGGGAACTAGTGAAAGCGCTACACATTCCTATGTACCCTACAAATCATTGCCACAAAATAATCTGTATTATCCATTTCCTGGTCCTCCACAATCTATTTCTCCTCCACACGGACAACCACATGCCGGTTTCAACTTTGTTCATCCCTCTCCCATTCAATAGTTTCAGTATTTTGAACAGTTGAATACGTCAAATCCGACCCATCAGTTGAATAATGCCAAAAAGAAAGGAAAAAACTGAAACAATAGTAACCTAGGACCAGAGGGAAATAACCCCCAACAAAACCAACTTGCTGGGGGAAACCAACATCAGGGTAACCAGAACCCCTAGGGGGACAATAAAAACAAACACCAAGGGAGGAAAAACAATAACAACCTCTGGAGAAACTTCCCTTGCGCTCTTTGCAGTGAGAATGGCCATTACACTCACCATTTCCCCTAAATTTCTGACTTCAAACAGATGAAAGAATTCATGAATGCGCCATGTCCTCCAGTGCCATCTGCCCCTTAGTAGGCCCCACAATAGTATTTTCAACAACCACCCCCAACTGTGTTGCAAAACCCTATTCCACACCAAGGTGTGATGAATACCCAACATGAGATACATCCTGCCCCACAAAAAATGGAACAGTATCAAAACCCTAGCAACCCAGGGGATCGTAACATCCTCCTCACTAGCGAAGAGGAAATTCTCCTGCAAACACATGCTCGTTAATACAACATGCCCCCTGAATCTACTCCCACCACTTCAGAAGTAGTTCTAGCTACATCCAGACAACCCTTGATTATTTCATGCCCTAACACTGAACCCCCCATTCGTATTCCTCGCACTCCGTTACGACATAATGTCAACAACCCTCAGGATAGGATGACACATAATTATATTCTGGTCAATGACTTGGCATAGTCCCCTATAGCCATGTCTATTTTGGAATTTCTCCAAACCTAGCCCACTCAACATAAATCCTTACTTTCCACCTTAGGGGAAGTCAACCCAACTGATACTAGACTCATCACATTTGATCAAGATTGTGGGGAACCTTGTCTCCCTACTTTGGTAGCTTTCCAGATACCAGTCAAGATTCAAAACATTGCGGTTCATTAATGTATCATTGATGAAGGTGCATCCGCATGCATCATGTCCAAAACTGTATGGTAGAAACTTGGCTCCCCTAAGATAATACCATCCGCCATCACTTTAAGAGCTTATGGTAGAAAATGTCCCCGTTGATATCGGGGGCAAAACCATCCTTATTGACATTGAGGTTATTGACGCCCTGCTCGATTACAACAAATTGTTTGGATGTAGCTACATGTATGCTATAAAGGCAGTGGCCTCTTCTGTGTTTCGAACCATGATGTTCCCCCATAATGGGAAAATCATCACCATCGACCAAGTTTCACATTATGAGCCTAACCACTCCTCCAACATTGATAACATCCTACCTCTTGTCCACACTAGTTCTGATGCATATCCACTCATGGATATGGGCCCTGGAATTTTCAAGGACCCATCCTTGTTGGGGGCATACCATGGAGAACCACCTCTCATACACCCCTCAACACAAGTATGTGTCGTATCCTTCGATGAAACTAAAACTGGAGATACCATTCCTCCCACCGAGCCTTCTCCATCCCTCGACGTCCCACCAATCGAAGAAATTCTATCTCAAGAATTACCTGAGATCCCTATGACACCACTTATCCATGATTTCACCCTTCCCCAGGGGAAAATCCTAGTTTGGGAGATGATTCCCCAAGCCATTACTCAGATTCCCTTCTTCTACACCCCATCGAGTGTACAAGATTTTCAGGTAGCCGCAATGCTTACAATTCCCAACATGGTGCTCGCCATTCTAGCATGGTATCTACACCCTCCCGTGATGGTTCCTCAACCATCCCTCCCTCCCCAATCAAAGAGAATCCCGATGTAGATTCCAGTACTAAATCCGGCCACACCACCCTCACCCCCAATCACCATCACCATTGCTACTGCTGGGGGCAGAAGGAAGAAGAAAGAGCCCACTGCTCCACTTCCTCCCTGAGTTCAACCTCCTTGCACACTCTGTGAGAGAGAGGGACACCCCACTAATCGATGTCCTTCTCTCCCCGAGTTACATAATCTGATCCAAGTCCCTCAAGAAACTACATCGCTCGTCGCTCCACCAAGCACATCTAGTACTACCAGAACGTCTCCCATGATCGGTAGTAAAGGGCTGCGAACCAAATTCTTGTGTGCCATATGTTCATAGTATGACCACTACACTCATGATTTCCCTGCGCTACCTCAGTTTTGACAAACACTGACAACGGTGCAACAAAAATTTCAGCAAGATCTCTCTCCACCTAAGCCATTGGGTACCCATGTCATGGACATCCGTTATGTCTTGACCTCAGTCACTGAATGGATGAGGTGCCCTTGCTCTCTTTATGACTCACTTGATCATTTCACATACCAATGTCCTTTGATCATTGAATATAGGCGTCGTCAAATGGACCTTATTCAAACCACCTCACCTCTTGTGATACAAGTAATTCCCCCTATCCTGTCTCCAGATACTGCTCACATCACCTCCCTTGAACCTGAGTCACTTCCCACCCATCCTTGGTTCATGGATAGACTATTTGAAGACATTTCCCCAAATCCTCCCAATTCTTCGGTTCATTTGCCATAGGAAATCTTAACCCCTACCACAGTTTATTCCCCACAATGTCTGGACATTTGGTTTATGTCAAGAAAGCCATTGCACCATGGTTGCGATATTTCCCCTACGTCTTCTCCACTTAACGACAATAACACCTACTCATTGACGGTTCCCCCTATCACCGCTCAGGATCCATTGTATTCTCGCATTTTCCACTTTGACGAAGACATCTTGGAGGAACTGACTACCCATGATTTCCCTTGGAATACGCTCCATCATCGAGCACTTTTCCTCTCAAAAGAGGTCTTTCACCTGCCTGATAGGTAGCCCCAAGCTCTCGTAATCTTCCAAAACACCTCACAACACTCTCGCTAGATCACCAATAGTCTCAGTGCAAATGAGGTGTCATAGTGGGCCCACCATCCACATATAGGCCCTTTTTCCCAAATTCCACACTCAGGTACAGGAGCCCAGAGCCTCTGTTTCCTGATCCATCTTCATCCATGGGATCATGATCCCGCCATATACACAGTCATGTTCCTCGGATCATCATCTAAACTTGGTCCCAGGGGATAATTTTTCTCACGTCACATCCAAGTACGCATGCTCATGTTCAAAATTATCAAATAACAGTTATATGTTCTTTATATTCAGATATTTTTCATGTCGGGTATTTGGTTTTAATGTGTGCATGTACTTGGTCATCACAAACCAACGTAGCCCCTTCAGGTATATGATTGAAACTGGAATGTAATCATTCCCTTTGAATATCAATTGCATCTTCCAGTCACAACCTTCGACATTCACCTTTAGGGTCCCTACATACGGCTCTGCAGTATTGTCACCTCTGATGCATTTTGGTACTGTTATCCAGTAGCACTCTCCCTCACATGATTTGTCCCATTCATATTTGCCCTTGGTACTTTGACACGCATGATGCTTTCACCCCCTAGGAATGGGAATCCCGATAGTCTTACGCATTTCCAAGAAGAAGCCACATACTCATTCTCATCATTTTTATAGCTTTCCCAATGGACTCCCAAGTTATCTCATCTCAGTTCTATTCGACTGCACCTCTGCAGTATCATTAACCCTCCATTTCATCCATAATCAATTTTCCCATCTGTATATTTCCCTCCATTCATTTCACCTCATACAAAAACCCACCTATGGGGCCCCTACCCTCCACCAGTTCTTCATGCAACTTGCACCATCACATGCCAAGCGATCTTGCACTGGGGAACCCATTTCTGTATCTGTACACTCATCCCAAATTATTCTTTATTTATTTGGTAACTGTAAAGCTCCTTTGTTTCCCACATTTACTTAGCTTTGTTTTGTCACCCTTGATGACCTTATTTTTCTGGAAAAGCAACCCATGTCTCCCTTGTTTGGGGCTTTCACTATCCTCTACTCATATTGAAATCATCCACAAACCTTGAGTATCCCACAGTCCATGTACCCATGATCTCTACGTTTTTCCACTTTGTCACGCCTCTGGCACAGTTTAACCCCATGTCTAGTCGCTCCCCTGACACTAGATACAGTTTTACAGTTGTTGCCAATCATCCTTCCAATATACCCCCAACCAAGGGAAGTCTTGAGTCTCACTGTGTCTTGACTTCCTTCATGTTCCCCATCAGTTCCTGATCTTATCTCCATAGATTTCATGAAGCCCTTTGCTCCTTGGAGTCGTGTCTCCCTTTCTATCGACATCAACATAGTTTCCAGAAAGGTGACAGTATCTTGACTCTCATTACCTTTACAATGAGGAGTCTCATATGGCACAAAGAGAACCATCATTGCTCTCTGATGTCGTTGACCCCCATAATATTTGAATTCAATGAAATTTCATGTTACGATGGGTCTTACTACACGACTATTGAAGTTGTTTTATAATAGTCGAAGACCCTTGAATTTTTTAGGCCATCAACGCCTATGAGTCATCGACACTTTTACATGCATCCTTGCCTCTTTTTAGAGTATGTTCACCATCAAAATTGTCATCTTCCCCAAAGGGCACTTGAATTATCTACATCAACATACAACCTCAGTTATTGTCTTACATTTTGGGTTACATAACACGAGCATGGGGCATGCTTGCCTCGTTTGTATACAAATTTTCTTTTCTCTCCCTAGAGAAATGTTTGGGTCCCTCTGTTTCCCCTCTCCCTCCAATGGATTGCTCTTGCAGTTACTATCATCACTCTTCCTTACAATGGTACTCTCAGTAGAATAAACATTGATGTATTTCGGTTATACATATGCTCCTAACCTCACACATAAGGGGGCATCTATTAACATTGAAATTTCATCTGCAATTGGTTATAGAAATACAACAATTCCAAACCACTATTAGTTCACCTGCAACGCCAAAAATGCATTTTTGAGAGGCAAAAAATATACAACTGGTCAACAAATTGATGTGCATTGAAACACTAAAGGAAGTGCGCACACAGTGCATGGGCCAAAGAATCCCGTAGAGCGCACAATGCGCCATATGCACGACTGTGTATGAGAAAAGCCGCGCACTCCTGTGAACGTCACATTTATGGTTCTTGTCGGCTCCTCACCCACTTTTGGACCAACTCCCAACTTGATTTGACCCTCAAATATGAGCTGGATCCGAATGGGGGATTGGTCAAAGACCTAAGGGTGCCCTAAAGGGCCCCTTTTCCACACAAGAACCAATTGGATATTTCCTCAAAGACATGTTATAAATGGAGGCCATGGGTGCACTAAGAATTTAATAATCTCATAGTATTATTATGCTACCTCTATCCTCCCTAAAGAAACCTCTTTTCTTCTTAGATCATTCTAGCAACATCTCAATAAGCTATTCCACTCACCTCTTGAGGGAATAGGCTTGGATTTATTCACCATTTTCTTTCTTGTTTATCATTTTAAGAAGAGCTCTCAAATAGGCGACTCATGAGCCCTCCCAAGGAGGAAGAGGAGATCCATAAGTCTTCCTTTCTCTACGGTGTTTTCCAACTAATATAGTTATCCATTGGTGGCATAATCTCGGTCATTTGGTTGATTGGTTTTGGTTCAAATTTTCTTATTCATTTTAGTTTTATTTATTTAGTTATTTCCTTAGTTGTTGTTAGTTTAGTTGTTTATTTATTTCACGTGCTTGGATTATCTAACTCATGTACTAACCTCTGTCTTGGCTAGCAGGCCCAACTAGGCTTGCAAGTTCCCTTGTTTTGCTCACTCAAGTGATGAAAAGGATACAACAGAGATAAAAGCACCATTGAGGGATAAGGAGAGGTTAGGTCCCTTGGTGCAAGGTTATGCTGCTAGTATCTAGCAAGCCTATGTTTCCTATAATCCTCTGAGCAACACCCGCTTTGATATGTAAACTCCCTTTCCATCATCTCTTTTCTATATATATGGCTATATGGTGTATCCTTATCCCTATTTGGGTCATACAAGGAAGAGTATAATGGCTGAGTAAATGCTTAAGGGATTATTGGAGGAACTCAGACAGTTGGCTTTGATGCAGTGCCAAAGGCGGGACAAGGTTGTAACTTACCTTTTTGATTTGGTGTTAATAGAAGAGTTTTTTTTTCTTCTTATATTGTGTTCATTATATGTTTTTTCTTATTAAGTTTACTTTGAATATTATATATGACATGTATACTCTTTGAGCGTATAAATACCTTTGTAGCAGCCCTTGTATTGTGTCCATTTTGCAGGTTGGTTCCAACAAAGGATCAAAAGCTCGTCGAAAGAAAGGAGTGGGATCAACATCGAACGAGAGACTTAATGTGCATTCTTTCTCCTTTTTCATTCCCTAGATTCTCCTAGTAAAGTAGTTATTCTTTCAGTTTTGTGTGCTTGTCCTAGAGGGAACATCTCTATCTTCTCTATAAAGTCTTGATCTATTGTGTTTTCGACCCAAAATCATGGGGGGAATATCCCGTCAACAAAATTGGTGACCATACGAGGGACTCTCCTAGTTTGTCTCTATGTCTTAGGGTATCTTTCTTTCTTTCCTTGTCATTCCTTCTGTAGTTTTAGAGTCTTTTACATATTTTTTAGCCTCTGAGGAATTGTTACCAAGTCTTGAAGCCCTCTTTCTTGGAGTGGATTTTTATTTTGCTGAGCTTACTTAGCCATCCTTGAGTTGTTGTTATACAACCCACGTACATCCATGTGTTGCATGTCTACAACACGTAGATATCCGTGTGTTTCATGGCTAATAGTCGCGGACCTATGTGAATTTGGATTTTCTTAAAAAATCCTCTTTCTTTCTAGGTTTAGTATTTGATTTTCTCAGTTGTCTGGGCTATCCCGATTCTCTGATTAGATTTTCTTTGTTGAAATCTGAAAGTGTATCATACATAAAAATAACAGATATTTCTTGAGTTATTTTATATAAGGTTTGTCTGGTTGATTGAAAGATCAACCTTTGTTGTCTGAACATCCAGGCTCATTGAGTCTTCAGTGGTTCCTTGGCTGAGTGATTTCTGTCTCTTTACCTACTTTTCCTTGTTTCAAAAAGAAAAAAAAATGCAATTCTTTGTTTTTATTTTCTTTTGTAAACGAAAAATAAAAAAAATATGCATGTTTGTTTCCTTCTCGTTTCTTGAACCCTTTCCTTCCATATTTGCAAGAAAAGAGGTAGTTACTTAACATTTAGGTAGTTACATTTTGTAGTTCTTTGGTAGTGGTATCTTTTCTTTGAAAAAGAAAAGAATCCAATAGTACACTTTTTGCATTCTTGTGTGCATTTGTTTTCAGAAAAGAGAATTGTAAAGTGCATCTCAAAGTTTCTTAAATCTTTCACTTAAACTTTTTGTTTTCATCTAAAAAAGAAAAGAATTTGCTTCATAAGTGTAGTTGCATCTACTTTCATTTGAAGAAACTGCATTGTGTTCTTATTTTGGATTACTTTTAGAGTCATTCTGAACATCACCAAAGTTGCATTCGTACCCTTTCTGAGTAAAGAACAACCCATTAAAATGAACATGTAACTAAAATCTATTAGAAACTTTCATTTGTCTAGAGTGAACGAACAAATTAAGGCTAGGGCCTTGGTGTAGGTTGGAGAGTACATTTATCCAAGTCCATTAAACAAACATAATTGTCTGAGATAGGGAGTGAAGAATCCAGTTGTCATATAGGTTAGTCCAAAATATCCTCTAACACAAGAGTTAAACACGAGGTCATGTAAGGAATAGCTTAGGAGATTCCCCACCAAAGTTGGACCAAGCGTAGTGGAGAGATAGTATATTGGGTGTTTTTTCTAAAGTGACATTGACTCATTTGGTGTCATCCCTTTGAAAATTTTGAACCTGGTTGAAGTTTTCGTGAAGTGAAACTATCCCTCTTGGCATCAATCCTATGGAATTTTGAACCTAGTTTGATATTTTCTGAAGTGACACTGGCCCTTTTGTAGACAATCCTATGGAAGAGCTTCAGGCTTAGTTACCCTTCCCATACGTTCGATCATGACTATCGAATGTACCCCCTAGACACTGACTGTGAGTTGGTAACCATAGATCCTTCTCCTAGGTATATCATAAGGGGACTGCAGGCGTTTGTCGTAGTATCCGAGGAATATTTTTTATCACACACTTCAATACTATTGGAGGGTGCCCCGTGAAGCATGGGTACTTGCACCAGATAAGGATGGTCCGTGGAGGTCAGGATAATTGGTTCTCATACCTTCATGCATTGGTCCATGGGACTTAATCAATTTGTGCCTTCATCCAGAGGGACCTGATCCCACTTTGTTTTTATTTTGGTCCCAAGACCTAATCCACTTGAGTTGGAATCTTGAAAAATTTGTTTGTTTTTGTCTTGTCTTTTAGGGCTTTATAGCGGTATGATTGGGGAACGTAGTTCAACTTGAGGAAGGAGATTTGATTGTCACCAAGAGATGATCAATCAAAGTGTCCAACCAACTTCCCCAAAGATTGAGGAGAATTCAAGGCCTTGTTCCCAAGGAATAGGTTAGGAATAATTCATCCCTTCCTCCACAAAGGCATTGGCTTGATCATTTAGACACTTTTGTACTGACCGACCAAACTGAGATCGTAAACATTTATCCTATGGAAGTCAACACTTCAGAACTAGAGGAGGTAACCATTGAGGACCTTGGAGCTGAGGAATTTTCTCCACACTTTAATCCTCCATTATGTGGGGATTTTCCATTACCATTCATACAAGTCCTAACTCCCGGATCGGACTTCGGTGATAGTATCCCTCTCCACTGGGTCACTATGGATGACACTCCACCAGTGTCAGGGTTGGGATCCCCTGCAACTCCCACCTCGAAAATAGTTACCGTGGGGATATTTCCTCCTAGTGTGTTGGGTAAAATGACAAATGTGGTTTAATCCATCATCGCTTCGACAACCAACAACATTGCTTTGCTGGTTGTCAGTCCCACTCGAGTTTCAAGTGTAGCTATATAGTTTTCATCAACAACGAACAATTTCTCTTATGGAATGTTGTCAATGGACACACTTAACGTGTTGGTTATTTCTCAGCCAATGTCCCAGTTTTCGAATGTTGGTGTAGGGAGCACTCAAGCTCTTTACCACATGATTTCTTGGGGTGGAGGAAACATTCCTCTATCATCCCTATTCATTGAAAGCGAACCTGTACAATATTCTAGCCCTAACCCTGCATGGGGCCGGGGCACCTCTATGGGTAGCGAATCTCAATCCACTAGTAATCCACTTTACGATGGGTTTGAGAGTAACCATTTCACCACATCCATAATTTTTATAGGGGTAAACCCCTTCCCAAGTCAGTCCATCCACTGGCAAGGACCTTTTTCTTTAGTAGGGGAAATTTTGTGGAGCACCCCTCTCCAAGTCCGGTGGAATCCCTCTCAAGGGATGTTGCAAGGGGGAAGCTCCTTTCTTGGTCAGTTTACCCCCATGCCAGGAGATTTTTCCTATGCATGGGGGTTCTGCTGGGGGCAACCTCGATTCTTATTTTGGGAATCATATGGGTGGTTATGTTCCTCCATTTAACCATGGAAAATAAGGATTCATCCCAATATGTGGCTTGATAGAAAAATATTTCTGGAAGTGTGGTTCTAGTTACAACACATGACCTTCTTTTCAGGTCACTCATTAGTCAATGATGCAGCCTAGGTTACCATTTCTGGCAACGCTACATTTTCCAGACTTATCCAAGTTGATGAATGATCCCACTTGTTGGACACACTGACCACACTGAGAGGTGGGGTGAATTAGTGTGAGTATCTTTTTACAACTCTTTCAAAACTTAGTTAGCAATCACTTCATACATCATTATTCATTACTTCCATTCACAACTATGTAAATATATATCAACAACATACATCAACTATAAAGAGACATTATCACAATGAACACAATGAGCATACTATATATGTGTCATATTTTTTTATTATATGAGACTACAATCTCTGGGTTTTATCAACACCAACTAAAAAGGGCACCAACTCTAAGAGACCACCAAATCTCAATACAAGACCCAACTTGCATATGTCAACACCAACTGAGAAGAGGAATCCAAATCTCAAGCACAATCTGTCAAATGTACAGACATATACACAACATGTCTATAATGCATCTCACATACATACGTGACCTATCTATACTGCAACACGCATATTTACGCATCCTTCCCTCTTTCATCCTACGTACACCTTTAGAAAAACTAGGGCATCCATTCTTTTGCAATTTAAAAAATTTACTTCCTCTGTCAAATCCACCTGGAACTTGTCACTGCAACCATCTTATCATTGTATTCAATCTAAGCCATTCACACATCATCATACATCTCCCTCAACCAAGTACAAGTAGCTCAAAGGTTTGAGCTATAAGAACCATATCATAACTATACCATACATGAGAGTGTCACTCACTCAAACAACCAACCAACATATACCATATCCAGATCTCACAACAACCACAAAAAGAATGCCTCAATAATTCACCATTCCATAAGCATAATTGATCATTAAAAACAATCATGTGACCATACCAAAAATTCTATAGATAATATGAATCTATAGAATGTTGATCCCGGAGCTTTCTTCAGAGTTCAGGGACCTGGCACCAACATCAACTCAATTTTTCATGAATTTTTCACATGTACGTTACCTCCTCTACTGTAACCTATGTATAAACATGCCTTCCTCCACTGCAACCCATGTACATAAAGAACATGATACACTACAACCCACGTACACTTAAGAAACTAGGGTTTTTATGAAGCTCCAAAACTTTCTCCATCAAACCTCCTTGCTACATCATACTTGCAAAACTTTTGATGCATCCATGAGTACCTGCAATGAACCTTTCACTAAATAATGGATATTCAATATGCTCAAAGATTCACCTCATAATATACCCTTGCTCTCTTATTTATACTCTTCAAGTAACTTCCTCTAGGGTTTTTCTTCTAACCAACTTTACCCAACTTCCTTCTTTTAGAAATAACCCACTTCTAACCAGTTTTTCCACTTACAACCACTTTATCCACAAATAGTAAAATATCCACTTCTAGTTGCAACTAATTTATTTTTAATTATTTTCTTATTGCAACAACTTAACCCATGATTAACTTCTTTGACCTTCTTGACTTTTTTTACCTTCTAGGGGCTTCTAGGTAACTCGTGAGGGTTCTCTAACTTCACAAGGCCATATCTCTGTAACCATGAGGAACCATGTGACGTACCACATATCATTGGAAATGACATGAAATGTATTATCCATCTAGAATAGTATCACCTACAAATTCACTGATCTTCATTACATTATTCCTCAAAAAAATTTGGGTTCCCTAACCAGACTACTGGGGCTAACCATTTGGACTTCACAAAGTGTCTTTCTGTGAGGAATTTCACCATAAGGGGACCACTTTAGAGTTCATCCATTTGATACTTTATCTCAACCAAGACATGACATAAATGATACAACTTCCTTTGATATCAACCTTAACATCAATGACAACATATCACTGTGACATCAACCTTGTTACATCAATGACAACATAATCCAACAATAAATACTATCAATGATACAAGCACATCACTATGAAAATACTTGACATCGACCCTTTGACATCAATGACAACATAGTACAACACCATTCGTCATGATCCTAGTTGTCCTGCGGTCCCAACCAAACTACCTTTGGACATTCCAAAATTTGAAGGGAAAAGTGACGAGGATCCATAGGACCACGTTATGACATTCCACTTGTGTTGTTCATCCAACTTACTCAATGACAACTCCATTAGATTACATTTCTTCCATAATACTCTTACTAGAGGCGCTACCAAATTTTATATTGAACTTGAGAGGGGAAAGTACTCGACTTTCAGTGACTTAGCCATGGTTTTCTTAAACCATTTCCAACTCCCTATTCAGTATGACGTCAAGACATAATTGCTGGCCAATTTTGAGCAAGATAATGCCATGCACATTTTTTATCACATTTGGGAATGGAGGAGAAGGAAAATATTGATTAAGGCTACGGTTCCTCCAAAGTTACTCCTTGAATCATTCTTGAAATCTCTACTCCCCTATACTTCGAAAGATGTTGTAACTTCTAGGGTGTTTTCAAGGGAATAGGAAATATTTCAGGCACAACAGTTAGAGGTCATATACTCTGAGTCGGACATGATCTATGAGATTATGCTGAATGCATTGCGATCTACTCTTAGCTTGGCAAAGACAAAGTATAACCCACATGTTGATGGTATAGTGGGTTCTACTCAAATGGAAGTCGCAGACCTGGATACGATTCAATTGAAAAAACTTGCTATTCAACAACCTACAACTGATCTAGCCTCCAGCTTAACCACCCCCGCCACCCAGTATTCATACATACATTTTTTTCAAACAAAGACTTTGAATGGTCCTCAACAACCTGAAGAAAAGAAAAAAATGCAAGGGTAAGAAAGGCGGTGGGGGAAATAACAAAAAGTCTAATAAAAATGTTGAGGGGGACAAGGATGAAAAAAGGAAGGTGAAGTTTCCTTGCAAGATTTGTAACAATGATAACCTTACACATCAGTTCCCACAAATGGAACAATCCCAGTGTCTTATAAAGTTTAATGAACAACATCAACCTGTTGTGTTGAAGAACCCCTTTCCACAAGGGAAAAAATTGCAAGCTATTTCTTTCAAATTCAACTCACAAGGGGATACTTCAAGTGCTCCCCCCTCTGATGGAAATAAATGAGTAGTAAACATGATTATCCATTTGAATCTAAAATATGTAGATTTGTCAATGGGATCTCAGAATTATGATAATCCAGAGTCGACCGAGAAGGGTAAGAAAAATTTAGAACATGCCCCTCTCCACATAGAGAATCATGAAAATGATATAGTGTTGTGAATACCTAAGGGTGTTTATAAAATTCTATCACATAACCCCATTGCAAGAGTTTCTCCCAATTATTCAATTGTTGAGGATTTGGCTTAGACACCTTGTGCATTGTCCTCTTTGGAAGTGCTCCAAAGTTTCCCCTCACAGCGTGCTACATTGTTGTATGTTATAGGAGTTGTTGATTATTCTATTTAGATCGTAATAAAGTTTGACACTACAGATGCGAGTCCCCACCTTCCATATCATGTAGCTTTTTAGATTGGTGTAGTTTGCAACAATCTTTTGGTTAAGAGAACCATCATTGATGAGGGTGCTTCGACATGCGTAATGTCCTTGTCATGTTGGAAAGATATCGATTTTCCTGAGCTCACCCCCTCTTCTACACTCTTGACTACCTTCGATGGACATTCTTTTTGACCATATGGTATGAGTCCTTCTTGTCTAGTTACATTAGGGGCAAAGTCTATTTACGTGGAATTTGAAGTAGTCGACGTGCCACTCGATTATAATCTATTTTTAGGATGAATTTGGAGATATGTCATGATGACTGCTATCTCAACAATGTTTCAGATTATATGTTTTCCCCATGAGGGAAGAATTGTGACCATCAACAAAGTGGCATCCAACCTTTTTGACACGGCAACTAACCCTAGGACCATTGTCCCTTGGATTGAAAAATCTCAAGTGGTAACTGAGAGCATCAATTGTGGAATGTACCATTCACTTATGGGATCTTTTGAGTCTCTACATTGATTTTGTATGTTCGCACCACCTCTATTAATAGGGTCGCTTCATTTAGAATGTAGTATATGCAATACCCATGGACACTTCCCTCACCGTCTAGTATGGTTGAAGGTTGGGTTCATGTCGGGATGGTCAAAACCTTGTCTGTAGCTGAGGTAGATTATCAAGGAATTCACCAGGCCATGACAGACCTAGATCAAAATCCAACGATCATCGAGGAGGATGATCTTTTTCCTGAGCCTATTTGGGCTCAAAACTCTTCAAGATCCCAAGATTGTTTAGATATCATATTGCTTTTAGATGAAGCAATTATCGAGGAAATTGTCGGAGATGAAAGGCCATGGGGGGATTTGAATCATAGATCATACTTCCTCCGTGAACTTAGTCAAATAGAGAATGGAGAGTTTAAGTAATCCATCATTAGAAGTGTTGATAGGGTAGGCAATCCCTTGGTTGGGCATAGTGTCTATGCCAGAGGAAATCTGGATAATATATCAAAGATGATCCCGATCAACATCTCTAAGAATCTTGATGTCGTAGAAAACATCATCATCAGAGTAGAATGCTCACAAGATATGATCATTTAGTACATAAAACTTTTTAAAGAGTTTCAATATGTGTTTGCATGATCTTACGAGGAAATTCCTGGAATTGATCCTCAGATAGTTCAACATGAAATTCGAACCTAGGAAAACACAAAGTTGGTTCAAAACAATTCGAGTGTTGTAAACCTTAGGAAGGCAACAAAAATAAAAGTAGAGGTGGAGAAGTTGCTTAATGTGGGATTTATCTACCCCATTCCTTTGATGGAATGGGTCTCCAACCCAGTTTCGGTTGATAAAAAGTAGGGTATAATTCGTAGTTGCATGGATTTCCAGGACTTGTCCCAAGGATAGCTTCCTGATGCCATTCATTGATCATATCTCAGATGAGTGTGTGGGGAGAGATATATTCTCGTTTATGGATGATTTTTCTGGGTACACCTATATTGAGATTCATCTAGAGGATTGACACAAGACAACCTTTATATGTCCCTGGGAACCTTTTCTTATAAGAAGATGCCCTTTGGTATTAAAAATGATGGTGCTACATTCCAATGGACCATGATGTTCTCTTTTCACAACTTGAATCATATAGTGGAGGCATACTTAGATGATCTAATGACTTATTGGCATAAGAGAGCCCAACATCTCTTACAACTCTGCTTGGTTTTTGAATGATTTCGTTATTATCGGATTCGATTGAATCCATACAAGTGTATATTTTGTGTGACCTTCGGTCATATTCTTGGATTCATCATTTCGAAGAAGGGGATCATGGTTGACCCCTTAAAGGTTGAGGAAATAGTTCAGTTTCCCCCCTAATGTACAATTAGACAACTTCAGAGCCTGCAAGGAAAGGTAAATTTTCTCCAGCGATTTGTGTCGAATTATTCCAACATAACAAAAGGTTTTGTGCGCCTTTTAAAGAAAGGGGTTCCATTTTATTGGCACGAGACCGCACAACATTTTTTTGATGCGTTAAAGAAATATTTGGTTTTGAATCCCTTGCTGAGTCCCCCCAACTAGAATCATCAATTGGCATGGTTCTTGTTCAGGAAGATGATGAGCTCCAAGAGCATGTCATCTATTATTTAAGCCGTGCATTGACAGGTCTTGAATTGAAGTACTCACACATTGAAAATATGGCACTAGAAGCATTCCATGTTGTTCAATGGATTTGACACTATATTATGCTATGTAAGGAAACTTTTATTGCCACAATTAATCCTTTCCAATACATTTTGACTAGGTGAATTATTGCCGGGAAGTACATCAAAAGGATTGTTGTGCTTCAATACTTTGATTTGGACTTTGCATCCATGAAGTCTAAGAAGTATTTGGTATTTTTTAATTTAATGTCAGAGTTACCAATTGAGAATGAAGAAAGAGAAATGAAAAACTCGTTTCTAGATAAGCATATTTTCCTCATCTCTTCATCTAACCCGTGGTATGAGTATATTCTTATATATCTCCAGACTTTGAAGTTTCCTCCAAACTATTCAAAATATGAGTGATGACTAGTTTGTCACATGGGTAAAAACTACCTCATCATTGCTGACACGTTGTATCGGCGTGGGGTGGACTTGATTCTTCGTCGTTGTTTGAATTTTGAAGAAGCATAGGCTGTATTGAATGAATGCCATAGTGGAGCATGTGGTGGTCACCTATTTGGGTTGGAAAAAACCAAAAATATTTTGCGCACCAAGTACTTTTGGCCCATGATCTTCAAATATTGTATCGCGATGGTCAAGAAATTTCACCTGTGTAAAATTTTCACTAAGAAAATGGGCACACATCCCACTCCCATGTTTCCTGTTATTATTGTCGGCCTTGTCACCAAGTGGGGGGTATATTTCATGACATTCCACCTGGCTTCAGCTAGGAGGAATCATTACATTATTATGGTTGTAGACTACTTTAATAAGTGGGTCAAGGCCATGCCAACATTTTCTAATGATGGGGAAAATGTAACACTCTTCATCTTTAATCAGGTCATCGCTAGGTTCTGGGTTCTGAGAGAGATTGTCACTGACCATGGTAGTCACTTTCAGAACCACATGATGTCAGAGATAGCATCAAAAATGGGATTTAGTTAGGACCATTTGTCTCCCTACTATCCCCAGGCCAACGGTCAAGTTGAATCCATGAACAAGTCATTAAAAACTATACTAAGAAGAATGGTTAACTCAAATCGAATGTACTAACACTTGATGCTATATCCAACATTGTGGGCTTACCAAACCTCTATAAAAAATGCTACTAGTTTCTCACATTTCCAACTCATCCACGGAGTGGAATTAGTTTTTTCGATTGAATGTGAGGTTCCTTAACTTAAAATAGCGGTTGAGATCCTTCTTGAAACAACTCAGCTAAAGAAGTTCCTAGTTTATCTTGAACATCTTGACGAGCAACGTCGAGATACAACTTTAGCAAATGAAGCACACAAAAAGCATGCCAAGTCTCAATATGATAAATCTGTTCGTCCTAGGGTTTTCTCCTAGGGAGACCTTGTGTTGGTCTATGACCATGACAAGGATTCCCTAGGGGAAGACAAGTTTAACCCTATGTGGTACAACCCTTATGTCGTGCGATGAGTTTTAGAAAAAGGATCTTAAGTGTGAAGGTAATGTGTTGTCGAAGCCCATAAATGGGCTCTATCTCAAGAAGTACTATGCTTGAGCCTGAGGGCTTGAGCATTAGCACGTTTGTAAATATTTTTTATTTTGTACATAGCTTTGTTTAGAATTCTCTTTATCCTTTTGTTGCATTAATGATTGGTGTTCTTCTGCTATGTTGCATATGCCCGAGGAGTCATTGATCGACTTCAAATTCACGAATGGCACTAGTCACCATACTCAACACTTAACATCTGCTACTTGGGTGATTTATTCGCCTTTTAGTCAGTTAGTGTTCATTGGAGGTGTGTGTCTCATGACCACTACTAACAACATTATAGAGTATAATGAATTTATTGATATTTTGAGAGATGCATTGTCATATGGCATTAATCGCCTTCAAGTGTTCATGGATTCGCAATTGGAGGTTTCAGAGTTAAATTTCCTGTATCGAGTATGTGATCCGTTGTTGTTACGGTTTTTCCTTAGGGTATGTATTCTGGAGCATTCACTTGATTTAATTACTTATGAACATATTCCTAGGAGATATAATGAACTAGTTGATGCCTATGCTAATTATGTTTTAGATTGGAATTTACATCACCAATAATATAAGCACTGACTTTCACATGTAAATATTTCACATTTTCAAATAAAGTAAAAAATG
>ML778996.1:710671-732181 GCA_009831015.1 Picea engelmannii
TATATGTGAACCGACTCACATAAATGTGAGCAGTCTCACACATATATGTGAGCAGGCTCACACATATATGTGAGCAGGCTCACAGATATATGTGAGCAGGCCCACACATATATGTGAGCAGGCTCACATATATATGTAGACTCACATATATATGTGAGGAGGCTCACACATATATGTGAGCCAGCTCACATATATATGTGATCCTGCTCACATATATATGTGAGTAGGCTCACATATACGTGAGCTTGCTCACATATATGTGAACACACACACACACACACACACACACACATATGTGTGTGTGTGTGTGTGTGTGTGTGTGTGTGTGTGTGTGTGTGTCAAAATGAGGTCCATAAGTACAAAATGTGGGGCCCCTAGCCCCCGAATGTCATATAATGTTGTATAAGTACAAAATTCGTGCTATGAGCACATAGTCTATCTAGGCCTGAGGCCGGTGAACTCTATCATAACAAACAATGACATTTTCCAAATGCCAAAATAGTCGTACCCATGGCCTGGGTACCCACACAGATGACATCACATGCCTATGGGGAGGTCATCAATAGTAGCCATGGGTACATTGCAAGTGAGGCCGTCAAATTTCTTGTCCACATTATGCAAGGTCCTAGCTGCATCATCGTTGGGGCTTGCCTCCTCTCTTCCTCGACAGTTATGTTGTGGGACATTATTCAACCTCATGGGTGCTCTATCTGCATAAAGGTAAAGTACTTGTCAGTATTTTGGATCTCAAAAAAATATGGAACTCATCACGTTCCTATATATATATTTGAAAAATAAAAATTAAATAATATAAAATGACAAGTTACCTATGTCTTGTGGCTCGTTCTTAGGAGGGATGATCACATCATGATCATTGGTGAAATCGATGCCTGCATAAGGATAGTCCTCAATAAAGGGAGTCTGTCTCTCCCACCAACTAAAGAAGTTGTCATCATATGGATTGGAAAATTTCCCACCTCCTAGGCGAGCTATGAGTTAGGTCCATTGGACCATGGAAGGTCATGGTCATAAGTGTCCTTGTATGATTCTTCACAGGCTCATCATAGAAACCTTCTTGAAGAAGAAAGTGCATAGGACACTCTCGAAGAAAAAATTATTGTCCTTCCTAAGCTTTCAATCAATAAGTTGTGATTTCATACAACTGAGCATCGTGGTGCTCCAGTCATACATCTTGGGTCATAAACATTCAACCCCATACTACATTTGTTCCTGTGATGCCAAGTGAAAGGAGTTGGATCCCACAATCTAAACCATGGTATAGAGGATGACTCAAAGACTCATATTAGTTATCTTTTTGTGATGCAGACCCCCACCACTCCCTAGGGCCTGTGCGACCTCTTGGTCTATGATCGTTCAAATTTGGGAGCTGAATCAGCTCTTGGATCCATGTTGGATCCCCTCAAAACACTTTACATAGGTCCTTTATCTTCGATCAGGTCCAACAAAATACCTGCAAGCATTTTTCTCTAAGCCCCCTTTTCCTTTAAAAATAAATGCAGGCTCTGTCCCTCTAATTCTTGCAGAAACCACATATGACCATGGATTGGAACCAGGCACCTGACAAAGCATGCTACTTCGAAGAGATTTGGGCTCTGGGAGTTTCAACACCACAACACCTCAACTCCTCCGAACACACAAAATCATGAAATTCTAAACAAAGGAAGGGAAATCTATCGTCCCAAACCTTCGTAAATATCTATGGCTCACAGACAATTTCGAGACCCTGGGCTTCGATATTTTTCCCTGTTCAAACACAAAATTCCTTTGAATCCACGAAATCCAAACTCATGGATCAGATGGTATATTACTTTCCTCAGATCAAGGGCTCCTTTCGACTCCACAGCTCAGGGCTTCATATATTTTCTAAGCAGCAGACTTCAAATTCCCCTGAGCGTCGAATAGGAGAACTCACGAAGAGTCACAATTGAGGGTCCACATGTCCTGGTGGATGAACAACTCATATCTATTCCAGATTTCAATACTTTAGGTGTCTTTAAAACACAACCCATTACAACTTTATAACTTTGAAATAGTAGAGGTCAGATCTTCTCTCCATGTGTCCCTCTATGACCAACAATTGAGATTGAATCTAGCCTTCGAGAGTTCTCGACTCCAAACGATTTATAACATGATCCTTCCAGAGCACCAAGCCTCCTAACTACTAGATCTAGTGCCACGTGTCCCCTATTTATCAATGGTCAGGAATTACTCTACGATTCGAGACTATAGGAATCTTGTGAATTTTTACAACCACACCTTAGTTCATCCGTATAACCGGACTTCCGATCCTTGCCTTATCTACAAACACGTGTCTTCCTCTGATCAATGGTCTAGATCGATTTCAGACTCCAGAACTTCGATATTTTTGTCTCCTTTTCACCTAAACATGGAAAATATTCGAATTTGTGAAGTTCAAAGGAATTCAAGGGTTAAACTCTGTGCTACTCCTCCAGATCTGATGGCTACAAAAGTCTCTGGATCCCCCCCAAACGGATCTCGTTTGCTCGACCTTCAAACCAATAAATTCTTCTCTCAAAGGGATTTATGTCTCTATCTTTCTCGATCTTTGTTCCATGAGGTGATTCATACCTCTGGCATGCTCCTTGCATCCTCTGAACTTATGAAATGTTTTAGACTTAGATATTATTTGAAAATCTCCCTACGCACTCCTTGCATTAGCTTTCCTTGAGACTTCCTCAACACTATGACTAAGTGTCGGCCCAGTGCACACCTTTCACAGCTATTCTTCAAACTTATATACTCCACTAAGTATGTGTGCACTCCTTGCACTTGATCAACAAAGCTTCAAACTATCTCTCCTGAACTAATGAGTCAGACATGACTCTGCCTTAACACTCCTTGCGAGCACTGTGCACTCCTTGCACCAGATTTTTAGAAGAGAAACAATTGAAACTTATGGAACATCAAAGGTTTACACATCCAATCATAAAATGCATACTTAGGAACATAAAATGGATACAACGTAAGACATAACATTTACTCCACGAACTCAAAAATGAACAACACCAGACAATTGGAATCAAACCTCTCTGGTTCTATTCATTCAGAAAAATATGTACATGAGTTGATACAACTCTCAACTTATTCTCTTTCTCTCTTCAACAACTTTTTACAATGATATTCAACAACCTCATTTGGGCATATTTTACATATACTTATACCTGTAGAGACTTCTCGAGCCTTCCCTCCAACCTATCTTATGACTATTTTATCACAATTAAGACATTCATATACTAAGGATTATTAAAATAAATGGCATTTACAACCCAGATATGAGTCGATGCTTAATATATGTACAATTCTACAGCTAATTAAGGTGATTAAAACTTTCTTGATCACATACAATGGCTCAAGCCTCAAAATATTAAAAGGCCCTTAATTACAATATTCTCAAAATTTTAGATGGCACACCCTCCTTGGGATCCAAAACAGTTTAAATGTGCACGTTGGTTTTTGAGTTGTCCTCCCCTTGGCCTTATTGAATGGTGAGGGTGATGCTCCTGCATCATACTCCTCTGCTGGGAAAATCATGATGTCCTTCTCATGGCTCTATTGCTACTATAGTTGAGGTTCTCCTGTGTCCCAAAATTTAACTCAGAGTTGTCCACCTGCTTTTGTGCCTCATTGCGTCTGTCTTGCTACTGCTACATGTTATTCTCTTTTCATCCTCCACCTATTGGTGATTGTTCTCTTTGTTGATTATAGCATCAACCTCCTGATTTCCTCTATCTCGTTGTCCATTTGGTCCATTGGCTGGCTTCTCCCTTGTAGTTTTCTCTGCATCTCCTCCTCTTCATCAATTTATAACCTAACCTATTGGATAAGTCTGCTTTGTATCATTATTCTTTCCCCCAGGTCCTCCAATTTTTCATAAATATCAACAAGACCCATGTTGTATTTTCTATCCCCTATTGTAGGTTCTGACTCTGCAGTGATACTATGTTCGTTGTCCTTGCTAGAATTTATGGGAAATTCCATAGAATTCTCTTCTTGGACATTTTCTTTTCTCACAATTATGCGAGCCTCCTCTTCCTTCTTTTCCTCTTGAAAAAAACTTGGATTTTGTCCACTCTACTTCTCTTTGACAGACTCTAATGGCCATCTTTATGTTTCACCTGCTTCCACACACAAACTGTTAGTTTTAAAAACCTTTGGTGCTTTGGCCCCTTCCTTGGATGCCTCTTGCACCACTTCCTCACAAGTATGAGCACCTGTGAAACTCATTCTAAGAGATATACTGATCTCTTTTATGCTTATACTACAACATCAGGGATCTTCTTCTTCTTTCTAAGGTTCCTTCCCACTCATGAGAAGTATACTTGAACTAGCTTCCTCTTTAACTCCTTTATCTTCTATCAAAAACAACATATGCTTATACCCATTTTTCTCAAGGGTATAACTATTATGTATCCCTTCATGTATGAAATTCCTGTCATATTGCCATGGTCTCCTCAATAGAACATGAAAAACATCCATAGGTGTGACATCGCACAAAACCTCATCTCTATAACCTCATATTTTAAGCTCAACTTTGCATTGGTGACTTACCATGACCTAATGTCCTTTCTCCAACCATGCCACCCTATACACATTCAGATGTCCATTCGTTTCCAAATTTATCTTTTCCACCATCTCTTTGGATACCAAGTTATAGTGATCCCATTGTCTATAATCACCTTGTATACCTTGTCTCTGGTCTTGCAAGTAGTTCTGAACATACTATTTTTATGAACTTGTTCTTGTACCTCTTTCTCTGGCTCTACGAGAGATTTCCTCATCATGAGGGATCTTCCGTCTTCCACTGCTTTTGCTTCTATATCTATCTCCACATCCCTCTGTTGTGCTTCAAAAATGTGAGCTCCCCTAGCTCTCGTATTCTTGTTCTCGGGACATTCCCAAGACATATGCCCTGTCTTTCCACATGCATAACACTTCACTTCTTATCCTTTTCCTCTTCCTCTACCTCTGGGAAAAAGGTTTCTTTCTTCAAGGTATCCTCCTGTAAAAATTCCTCCTCTCTATTTCTGACTATTAAATGCTCCAACTTCTTCCCTGAATTTCTGGAACTTCTCTCTAGTGGTTCCTTCTTCTTTGTTAGGATTATTTCCTCTGTTTCATTGTATTTGTCTTATGGACAATGTTTCCTCTGCTTTCAAGGATACCTGATAATAATTCTCCATAGTTATCATTGTCATCAGACTAATATCATCATGTATTTCATATCTTAGGCCATTGATATACCTGGAAACTTTTTCTCCATCATTCTCTCCATGTCCCGCTCTTATGTTTAGCTTGTAAAATTCCTCTGTGTACTCTTTCACTGTCAACCATTTCTGTCTTTTTTTCTGCAATTTCCTAAACATATTTATCTGATAATCCTTGGGTATGAATTTATCTTTCAACTTTGCTATTATCCTATCCCAATTCTTGATTTTGGACTTACCTTTTCATCTTCTGTCAGCTTGCAATTCATCCCACCATAGCACTTCATGTCCCTTCAATATGGTCACAACATGCTTCAGTTTCTTCTTGTCATCAATATCCTCATAGTCAAAGTACTTATCCAAAGAACTTATACAGTCAAGCAGTTATTCAACATCCAAATTACCTTCATACATTGGGACTTCCACTTTTTCTCTAGCTCCCATTTTAACAAAAGCTCTCAACAATCGCTCCTCTGCTACTTGTTCTCCTCCAACTTATTTTCCTTCAACATACTCATTTTGAGCTTCACTGATGTCACCAACCTCATGTGATCTTCTCTATGTTGTTTCCATGCTGTCCAACCTCACACGAAGTTGTCTCATCTCTTCTTCCATAGCTGGAATCACTACAGGTTTATCTCTGTGTCTTCTTGGAGGAACAATTCCAACATTTCTTTCACACAAATCTTAATTCGGGCTCTGGAACCACTTGATGCAGATCCCCACAACTCCATAGGGCCTACATGACCTCTCGATCTAGGATTGTTCGAATTCAAGAGTTGAATAATCTCTCAGATCCCTGATGAATCCCCTCAAAACACTTTACACAGGTCCTCTATCTTAGAGAAGGTCCAACAAAAGACCCTTAGGTTTTTTTCTCTAAGCTCCCTTTGCCTTTAAAATTAAATTCGGGCTCTAGCCCTCTAATTCTAGAGGAAACCGCATATGACCATGGTTTGGGACCAGGCGCCTAACAAAGCATGCTACTTCGGAGCTCCGGAGCTTCGGGCTCCAGGAACTTCAACACCTCAACTTCTTTGAACACACAAAATCGCTAACTTATAAACAAAGGAAGGTAAATTTATGGTCCCAAACCTTCATCAAGATCTACAGCTTGTAGACAATTTTGAGATTTTTCCCTCTTCAAACATACAATTCCTATGAATTCTCAAACTCCAAAATCACGGATTAGATAGTCTATTACTTGCCTCAGATCAACAACTCTCATCGACTCCACAACTCTAGGCTTCAGACATTTTCGAAGCACCACATTTCAAATTCCCTGGAATGCTGAACAGGTGAACTCGTGAAGGGTCACAATTGACGGTCCATGTGTCCTGGTGGATGGATGGTGTTATCATTGAAAATTTTTCTTTTGGAGACCCAGCCTCGAAACTTAGCATGAGGCTAAGTCAATATGGAGGAGCAACAGACTAGTGGACGAAGCCGCATCTGATGGACAGGGATAGATATAGTGGAAAGGTGAAGTAGTTGGGCCTGAAAGATCATGATCATGAGTGCTTCCAAATCAATAGTCGAAGGATGCATTGGGAAGTGAAATAACGCACCGGTTAACACCCGGGAGGTAGACTGATAAGAATACTGCGGTTTTGTTCTGAAGGTACGTGGTGCCACCAGAAACATATCAGGGGGAAGAGAGGGTAATCCTGAAACCACCCAAGTCCACCCCAATGTCACGTGTTAGAAAAACATTTGATATATGTCAAATCCAAGGATTTCATGGGGAAAGGGATGACCGATCAAATCACTTCATGCCACTTGTTCGAGTAATTTTCGTCCATATGATGCTAGGTGAGCACCGCCAGATGACCGATTCGAAGGCTCATCATTCATAATAGATTGGAAGAGCATGACAAACTGTTGTACCTGTAAGTACTTTGTCAATGATTCATGATTACAACTCAATGACTAATGTCTTTAAAAATATGGATGAGATTACTTTGTGTTGGGAAATTGACGCTTCGTTCGTAAACAGGGTAATTACAAACTGGATCAACTTCCTAATTCCTATACAATTAAGGGAGATAAGCTTATGTTTTCTGAAAAACCAGGAAAAATGGACAAAGAAAACCAAGTAGCCTCCAATGAATCAGGATTTTCAATGAATATGGTGAATTCATCATTGGAGAAAAAGGAGAAGCTAGTTGCATGAATCTTAGCAACTAAATTTCATACAAAGCTTGCAGGAGAGCCAGGAACAGATAAAGAGGTCATATTCAATCCTACCATGATGGATTTGATCATCAACAAATATGCAGATGAGCACCATATGCGAGTTGTTAAGAGGAAGCAGAGAAAACATCAGAAGACAGAGGTAAAAGTTGAAGTGGTTGAAAGCATTGGAGAAAATCAACCTTCCTGGCTTGACACTTTGAAGGAAGAAATTGCTAAATAGTTTTCAAACTAGATTTAGTATGTTTTAGATAATTTTGTGATGATGTAGACATGTGGCGTTCAAATATAAAACCTCAAATATGTCAGTTTTTCTTATAACGCTCCCTATAAAATAGGAGAACAGTTATTATACATTACTCTCTTTTTGTAACTGATGTCTATTTTTGGAACTATGGGGTAGTTAATTCGTTTTGAATCCCGAATGTAATTTTTCTATATATTATTCTTAAGATGAATGAAAAAGGGACTCACTAGAGGGAGACCTGCCCTCGTAGTGGGATGGCATTGTAATTTCCTGGAGCCAAATTGAATATATAATGAAGAAGTGTCTGGAATTTTTATGAAAAGATTCTAATGGTTGTGATATGAGTTTTGTTTTCTCTCATAGTATGTATTTCTTATGTCTTTAAATTTCCATGTTTCCATCTTTATTTTGTTTAAATTGGAAATTCAAAGGTCTAGAATTCATCTTATGATGCTCTCGATTTAAGTGATTTAAACTATGTGACTCTCTTCCTAGCTAATTCAGAATTCGTTTTAGAAATTCTCTGATGCAGTTAATTGTTTCCCTTTTCCTCTTTCACCCTGCAAATTTCAATTGATAAACTCAGATTCATTGCCTCATTTAGCCTTTCTCCTATGGATATTTTAAATGGCCTGTCATTGTTTTATTTACTTTGAATCCATAGACCTGAGTGTTCCTCCCTTTCTTTGTCAACAAATTTTATAAAAACCCCCCAAAGCAAACCAAATCTGGCCACTAATTGCCAAAGAATATCAAGTGACATGAGAGATCCCTCTCTAATTTGAATAGGCCAGTGCCTCAGCTCTAAAGTTGGTTGAAAAAGTAACCCCTCTTGTTTGTTTTACCAGCCGAACAAATTTACAAGGTTTTAACATTCTGGCGCTGTTGTCGGGGACGAAATTGGAAAAATTTTCCCGGGAAAGAACGACATGGTTGAGTTCTAAGGTCTGAAAGAAACAAACACTGAGGGAAATATTGGTTGTATTCCTGCTCTGGTGATTCCACACATCAAAAAATCAATTTGAAGGTGATTCCACTGGTAGAAGAATCAAGAAATTTAAATTTTCAATGGTGACTCCACTCTCGATGTAGAATCCAGCTTCCAAAATAGTATTGGTGACTCCACTATCCGAAGATGACGTCCCTTGATAGAGGTATGAAAGGATACCATGAAGAAAAACAAGTACATGAAGTTGTGTTTTTTTCAAGACATAATAGTTTTTGTTATGAATTACCTGTTTTCCTTTCCCAAACATGCTAGACAATTTTTTCTTTACCTGCTAGATTTCAATGGTGATCCTAATAATCCTGAAATTGTATATCCTCCTCTTAGGATTATACAAATATCCCCTAATATTAGTACTAAATCTGATAAAAAAACTCCCACTTGAGCCATGTGACAACCATAGCCAAGTTGACGAGCCTTATGAAGCCGAGGCTCATACTTCACCTTCTATGTTTGACCCAACATCCTTCAAAACCCCACACAAATACAGACCTTTAAAGTTACCCCATGTCCTTCATGATTTTCCTCCAAATCACTACGAGTACCTACCTATGTTTGATGGATGACTTGGTGCCATCACAATTGAAAAACACCTCCAAGGGTTTGAGCATTTTATAGACTTATTTGAGATTGACCACGACAACATTTGTATGAGGACTTTCTCTGAATCCTTGAGAGGGGAGACCAAAGAATGGTTCAAACATTTGAAGCCAGAGACAATTAGCTCATGTGAAGAATTGAAGAGTGTTTTTATGCCTTACAAAATTTTATGCCTTGAAAGAACAAAGCAATGAAGCCATTTCCACTTTCAGTAGAAGGTTTTCCAGTATGTATTATGATTTATCCAAAGAAATTCAACCTACTGATGTTGCTTCCATGCTCCACTATACAAAAACTATTCCTCCAAATTTGTCCTTCGTCTTGATGGAAACAACACCTAAGTCTTTGTAGAAAATGTTTAATGATGCTCAGGAGATTCAACACAATATCCAAGCATGTAAACAGATTCAAAATGAGGAGTTGTATGCTAAAGAACATGCCAATAAATATGAACATAAAACAATTGATTGGAATATAGAGCCGAGAATTATAAATCCTCTTGAAGTTTTTAATGCCAGTGATTTTGCAAAAGGTTATATTCCACTTATCGAAAGAAGAGGTACTAATTCAATTTCTAATCCATCCCATGATAACATGAAGATGATTCTTTTATGTATTCGTGTATAGAAAATCAAGAAGATGAGTTTGCAAATCAGTATGTTGAAGAATAGGTTGATGTTCAAAGATTTTTCTTGCTATATGACATTGTTGATTTTCCTATATATGATGAATATGACAATGATTATGATGTTTACTTCCTAGAACAAGCAGTTGCATGTTTCATATCATAGAATGTCCCTTTTCAATAATGTAATGAGAACCATCAGCCTACATATTACAGTTACAAAGAAGAAAGTACCGAATCAGATGCAGGAAATTATTTACCTCTATGCTTTGCTTCATTTAATTTGTTGAAAGAAAATTCTAAAATAATCATTGAGACAAAGGAGCATGTGTTGATGCCAAATCATACCGATTCACTAGAAAAAATTGACAAGGAATTGTAGCCATTGGTCCAAGATGAGTCTGAAAATGAGTATGTTCAACAATTCAAAGAAATGGAAAAAGGTGCATATGACAGAGATGAAGGAAACAAAGAGATTCCCAAATCAGAAATAAGAACTTTGTCATTGTGTTTTTCTTCTTTCAAAGTGCTCAAGCTAAACATCAGTAGCATTTCAAATTGAAAACCCTCCAGGTACGAGGTTAAACTTCAAGAGAGCAGTAGAATTGCAAAGGAAGAACATTTCCCATTGTGTTTCTCTTCTTTTGAACGGTTAAAAGAAAATAATGAGAATAAGGGGAAATTTGATCAAGGGATTATTGTCAAGGTTCACCCTCCTTCTCCTGAACCTAATGAAGAGATTCAACAAGATTTCCAGCAAGACATAGTGTTTCAAAGTTTTCTTTCTTCCCCTATGAATGATGTGATTGTTAAATTTATAAGTGGCCTAGGCACGGAGGAGGATTCTGAAGTTGTATCTATGAAGACTTCATGCATTGAAAAAACTAATGCTATAAAATTTCGTGAAAGAAACAAAACAGGGTGTACTACTGTTCAATCATAAATACAAAGGCATAATGAAGAGGAAGTTATTCTATTTGATTCCTCTGCAAATCAAGACTTTGAAAATGCATCCATGAGCACCCTAGAACGTGAAATAGTTCTTGTTGTTGGTTTTCCACATCTACAATAAGATTATGAACAAGAACTGATCCCACTTCATTTATTGAGCAATCAAAACAACAATCCGCAAGAAAATTTCCAGAAGGATGATAAAACCAAACCAGAATTGCTTGATAAACAAGAAGATGGCCTTGATACACACAATATGGCTGTCATATTTGAAGATGTTCAAGAATGTATGAATGATTTTGTTGAGATAGATGGAAACATAGATCAATCTATTGTTGCCATTTCATTTGAAAATACTCTCAGGATTGAAGAAGTAAAGCATGAACAACAAATACTTATGGAGGAAGCTCGTCCTTTCGTTTTAACTCAAAAATAAATATCCCCTCATGTGTTTCATGAACCCATGGAATTCTATATGGAGAATATTTAGAATCAGGATCTATGGATGATAGTGGGTTGTAAGCTTAGAAATGAAGGGGATGATAAATCAATTTCAATATTGGATATGGGTCACTTTACACCAAAATATTTTCCTCAGCCATTACTGTTTTCTGATTCAAGAGGCTGTTACTCCCAGCCATATCAACAGATCTGTCAGTTTCTTGATGGAAATCGACAAGGTTAATCACCTAAAAACAAGGACGTGGTGGAAAAAATGATACATTCTTATCATTTTATGCATGTGTTAGAAGATCCCTTTGCGGTATTGCTAGAAAGGAAGAACAACACTAATAATTTTGAGATTATAAGAGTCAAATCTGTGTGTAACTTCTCAATCCGTCGTAGCAGGATTACATTGTAAATTCCCGGAGCCAAATTGAATATATAATGAAGAAGCGTCTGGAATTTTTATGAAAAGATTCTAATGGCTATGATATGAGTTATGTTTTCTCTCATAGTATGTATTTCTTGTGTCTTTAAATTTCCATGTTACCATCTTTCTTTTGTTTAAATTGGAAAGTCAAAGGTCTGGAATTCATACTATGATGCTCTCGATTTAATCTATTTAAACTATGTGACTCTCTTCCTAGCTAATTCAGAATTTGTTTCAATAATACTTTGATGTAGTTAATTGTTTCCCTTTTCCTCTTTCACCCTGCAAATTTCAATTGATAAACTCAGATTCATTTCCTCATTTGTCCTTTCTCCTCTGGATATTTTAAATGGTCTGACATTGTTTTATTTACTTTGACTCCATATCCCTGAGTGTTCCTCCCTTTCTATGTCAACAAATTTTATAAAAACCCCCCAAAGAAAACCAAATTTGACCACTGATTGCCAAAGAATATCAAGTGACATGAGAGAGCCCTCTCTGAGTTGAGTAGGCTAGTGCCTCATATCTAAAGTTGGTTGAAACAGCTACCCTCATTTGTTTTACCAATCAAACAAATTTACAGAGTGCTAATAGATGGATCAGATCTATTCCGGGATTCAGGACTTTCAGTGTCTTTACAACACAACTCCTTACAATTTCCCAACTTTGAACTAGCGAAGGTTAGATCTGCTCTCCACGTGTCCCTCTCTGACCAAAGATTGAGATTGACTATGAACTTTGGGATTTCAGTAGTTCTCAACACCAAATGATTTATACCTTGATCCTTCTGGAGCACCAAGCCTCTGAAGTAGTAGATCTAGTGCCATGTGTCCCTCATCTATCAATGGTCAGGAATTACTCCATGATTCAGGACTTTAGGAGTCTTGTGAAGTTTTATGACCACACCTAATTTCTTTCAGATAACTAGACTTATGGTCCCCGCCTTATTTGCAAACACGTTTCTTCCTATGATCAATGGTCCAGATCGATTTCAGACTCTGGAAATTCATGAGTTCTATTTCCTTTGCACCTAAACACGAAAAATATCCTAATTCTTGAAGCCCAAAGGACTTCGAGGGTTAAAATTTGTGCTACTCATCCAGATTTGATGGCTACAAAAGGCTCTTGATCCCCCTCGAATGGATCTCATCCTCTCGACCTTCAAACCAATAAACTCTTCCCTCCAAGGGAATTTTGTCACTATCTCTCTTAATTACAATATTATCAAATATTTAGATGGCGCACCCTCCTTGGGATCCAAAAAAGTTTAAATGTGTGTTCTTTGTTTTTAGTTTTCCTCCACTTCGCCTTATTAAATGGTGAGGGTGATGCTCCTGCATCATTTTGATAGGAACT
The DNA here is from genome assembly GCA_009831015.1 of Picea engelmannii. Classification (NCBI taxonomy): domain Eukaryota; kingdom Viridiplantae; phylum Streptophyta; class Pinopsida; order Pinales; family Pinaceae; genus Picea; species Picea engelmannii. Next base: position 723,770 of record ML778996.1, read on the forward strand.
TGTGATCACTTTTCTTGGTGCCGACATCACAATACTTGTTTATGTAGTCATTTATAGTTTTCCCTCCTCCATGAGTTTGGAAGTTTGGCACTTCCCCTCTCCTGTACAAACTGGTAATGAAGTAAATGTCTTCCATGCTGATGGTAAGTGATTTCCAAACGAGAATGAAATCCTTGGAATTAGGGTGCCAATAGTCAATTAAGAGAATTAACAATATCCTTTGGGCCCTCATGCCACCAATTTGAAAATAAATGTACATGCCACATGTACGTAGATATTTTTTATCTTCTTCATCATTGAACACTGCGTAGTCCATCTCTTTTTGTTCACGTTCTCTCCAATGAACGAACATACTGCCTATTTTCCAAGAAAATTTTTGAGTTAGCTTTTATTTTTCCAAACTTCCCTAGGCATCTACGACCTCTAGTGAGAACAGATGTGGATATCCACGACTGGTGTTTCCACCAGCTATAGATATCCATGGGTTGCCTTAAGGTATCCCATGGATGCGCAAGGACAATTTGAATAAAGGAATTTTAAGCCTACATTTTCCATGAAATTGAAGAAGTGAGTGAATGAGATGAAAGGTAGGGTGAAAATACTTACTTTTTTCAGGTGGAAAGAGGTTTATTTTCTCCAAGCTCCACAATCCTTCATTTGGAACTTCAAGGTTTTTGGTCACTTTGTTTTTTTGGGGGGGAAGAATGGTAAAAATGGAATGGTAAATGGGTAAATAAACCATTTTTTATTAAATTTTGAAAACACACTTCCTATAGCTTCAATATTTTTTCCAAATTTTCAACTAATGGTCAATATTTTGTAGTTCTATGGTACCTTTTTGTAGGTCTTAGGATAATGTATATGCTCTTCAGATTCTTTTCGTCGATTGGCCAAACTTACTTAAGAAAGGGCCCTTGGCAAGTAATGTTATCATAACTCTTATTTAGGGTAGGGTGCATTCACCTAAAATTTTACCTAGGTTCGACCCCATTAACAAGTGATGAAACTTTTCTCTTTGCTTAAAAGCGTCATTTTGTTGGTGGTAGAGCCTACCTTCCATGAACGCTCTAGTCTAGAATCCCCTTGTATTCTAGTGCGCATGCTGTAAGATTTTTTTTAGGCTCGGGAGTCCTATTTATCCCCACCATGATTTTGTGCTTAAACTTCATGCTTCTTACTCACTCTTGTTCTGGCCATTACCCACATGACTCACTCCCTTATATGTTTCCCACAACAACATTATGGAGTCCACAGTTAAGCTATTTTTAAACTCCTTGAAATTGAAAATATTGTCGAGTGACCTTGTTCCTTTTACACTTGTTAAAAGGTCCTGAAGGAATGTATGTTCAACACAAGTTTACCCTTTTTTTGCATTGAATAGATGAATTAAGAAAACAATATACTCTAGTATATGGACTAGAAGAGTTCTCCTCATTTTTGTTTTATACTTTTTTAGGCTCAGGAGACTAAAATTACGAAATAGGATGAGCGAGTTCGTAGCTAAGCTCTTTTCAGGTTCCTTAAATATGAAAATATGGCCGAGTGATCTTGTCTTTGTCACACTCGTAAAATGGATTTGAAGAGACATATTTTTGGTATAAGTTTAACCCTTTTCTAGACTGAACTGACTATGTATGAGAAATGAATACTTTGTTCCAGGATTGGCCAGAAGAGTTCTCATTAGTATTATTTTATTCTTTTTCGGGCCCTGGAGACTAAACTTATAAAAAATACCACCAGATGAGGTTTACATCCTAATGTTGAGTTGTAACTGCATTGTATTGTGACTGCTCATGCTTTTATGCCTAATGTTGGCTTCAACATGATGTTGTTGATCCAATTGCTTATACATTCATATTATCCCCTATCCTTTCACATTGCTTATATTGTCACCCTTGAAAAAAGCACAATTTTGAGTGCTAATCTCATCATTTTGGGTTTAGTATGGCTTTAGGAGAATTGTTTTCTCATTTTTTATTTTTATTTCCCCTAGTTGGTTATTCTTCCAATCATATGGAGAGTTTGTTGATGCCTCTTGTGTCACAAATGTATCCCAATTTATAGTTATGTTTCCTGAGTCACATAATGTTTCATTCTTAAGTTCAAGGGAAAGTTTCATCTTGCATCGACCATTCTATATTTAGTCTCTAACCTTGCAATTGAACCTTCCCAAGTCAGTCTCATCATCACAAGTATCAGTCTCTTCGTATGATTTCTTCCAAATATTTGGCCTTCCACCACCCCTCATGTTGGTTGATGGAGGATGCCTTAATGCCTTCCTTCGAGTGAATCTATTCCCATTGAATCTGACGCATCTTGCTCTGGGAGAGGGATCTACAGTTATGTTTGGGACCTTGGGGCTTGTAGTCATTAGTGGCAGGTTCCCTCACTATTGACAGTGGGAGTACATCAATTTCCCATGCTTGATATATTCTACCAAGTTTTCGATGCCATCTCATTTATTCAAACTTGCTAGTTTGTACCATGGTACCTTGACTCCCATTATCATCGTCGGTGGGTTTTCTTTCATTTATTAATGGTATACATCAATGATCAGTAATCAAATGATGTTTCACTTTGTTTGACTTCAACACATCTTTTCACATAGTGTAGAATTGTACCACGATAGATCATTGTGAAGACTTTGGGTGAAGTATGAACACCAATTATTTTGTGCTCCTTCTCGACTCATATGGTGCCACCTCATAGAAATTGGTACTTGTAGAAAATCATCATGTTCATTCTCTTGGTTATAGATATCCTATGTTCTTGATCTTGAGACATATCTCCACTTTGTATCTGTTCGTGGCTATAATCTACTTTGACATGGATCCATTGTGTATTATTCATGGCCATGCTTACTGCTTCATATTTATCACATGGATCCACTATGTATTGTTCGTGGCCATGGAAATTAGTCATACTTTAATATGTACCATGGATCCGTAGTATAATTTCTTTGGCAGCCATGCTTATATCACTCTTGAGCATGGGTATTCCTGACTTGGGAAGAAAAACTTTTGCTTAATCTATGTTGACGGTTATTGTTCTTGAATCAGTTGTTCGAGAAACTTAAGGGGTACTTCAATGCATCCTCGCCTCTTAGATTTTATAATGTATTCCGTCCATCATTTTTCCCTTCTTGCCTCACACATTAGGGGGCATCTATTATAGCACAAAATACCACACCTATCCATTTGTGCCATGGCCTTACCCTTTCCCAAAGATTGCTAGAAATTTTCCCAAGTTGCCTCTCCAAGTCATTAAAAAAAAATGCATTGTGAGAATATCCTTAGATTTCCCTAGTGCAATGCACAAACATACACAAATTTCTAGCTTGCAATCTGTGGATGCCCTCAAAAATCATAAAAAATAGAATAATTTTGTGTTTTCAGGTGTGTTTTTTGGTTGGGCTCGTTCCCCAACATACCCATGCCCGTACACAATAGAATCCAACTCCCCCAACCTCTTGGTGAAGAGATAAAATCACCATTGAGGGCTAATGAGAGTTCAGGTCCATTGGTGCAAGGTTATGTTGCCAGTGTCTAGCAAGCCTCCCATTCCTATAATCTTATGAGCTACACCCCCTTTGATATGGAAAATCCTTTTAAAACATATCTTTCCTATATATATGGCTGTATGGTGTATCCTTATCCATATTTGGGCCATCCAAGGAAGAGTATAGTGGTTGAGTTTATGCTTGAGGCATTCTTGGAGGAACCCTCACAGTTGGCTTTGAGGCGGTGCCAAAGGCGAGACGAGGTTGTAACTTACCTTTCTAATTTGGTGTTAATAGAAGAGTTTGTTTTCCCTCCTATCTTGATCTGGATTTTATGAGAAAAATGAAAATGGATACATATTATTATTATTCTCAACACAAAGACACAAGAATAACATAGATACAATAACATATATATAGTAATATTGGTTTCTAGTCAATAAGAAAATGTGTTGAAACTATAAAATGCAGCGGAAAACAAGCTTGCTAGAATGGTGGCGGCTTATCTATGAGAAGAGATGTGATGGTTGCACTCATTCACAAGATGATGGCTACAATGAGCCCCTCCAAGAATTTTTACAATAAACAAGAATTCCAAAACCCTAGACATCCAAAAACCTAACCCTAGGAGATGAATCTCCAAAAGTCATGTGGGCCCTGTTGGGGTAATCTAGTACATCAGCTTCATGAGGTCACAACTTTTGCATACAATATCTATTTTAGGCACACGATAGCCTGTTGGAAAGGGCTGTATGAGGAATACACATGTTTCCATATGAATCTGACTCTAATTACAATTTGACTAAGGTGGTCCCTAAAAATGTTGTTTAGGGCCTCAAAACGGTCCTGAAAGTCAGGGACCTGAAAACTAGGAAAAAACCTGCCAAACTGGAAAACTGCCAAAATAAGCTAGCTCAAATAGGTGGGAGGAAAATTAAATCCATATGGAACAATCCTCCCCCCTTGGGAATAAATGGTCTCCATTGCATTGAGTGCCCCCATTAGATGAGGAAATTTCTACTAAATTTGGCCTCGGGTGAGCCACTTGCCTTGGTGTCGGAGCTTCCCTACCTTGATAACTTGGTAAAGCTAGATCCTTTGTTGGTGAGTTCCCTTGAACTGTGTGTCCAAAATATGATCATTGGATTCCTATTTCATGCATTCAAGGTTGAGATCTATTGGTGTCAACTATTCTGCTATCTCTGAGGTGCCAAACAATGGTGAGAAGTATGGTTGAAGAAGATCCATGTTGAACAATGGGTGCAAGCCAAGGAAAGGATGAATGTTGAGCTCAAAAGGATTGTCACCCATATCCTTGGTGATGGTTTAAGGTCCATAAAAGAGTGGGAAAAGATTTCGATGGGGCCCTGTAAGGCATTCTTTTTGCAAGTGTAACCACACTTTGTCTCCCACCTGAAACTTATGTGGCACTCAGTGTTGATCATGGAGTTGCTTGTACTTGGAATTGGACTTATGTAAAATATCCTGAACTTGTTGGAAGATGTGTTCTATCCACTCAATGAATTGGGAGGATTTGTCAGCTTCACTTGGAGTAGGTGATGAATTGGTCAGGGTGGCCACAAGAGGTAATGCAACATCCATGGGACCCAATGGTTGGAATCCCAACCCAACCTGAAAGGGGTTGCGTTCGGTTGATCTATGTAGATATCTATTGTAGCTATACTGAACATAGGGAAGACTCTCATCCCATGTGTGGGGGTGCTTGGAATTGAACATGCACAAGATATGCACTATCATTTGATGGACGACCTCAGTTTGGTCATTTGTTTGGGGGTGGAAGGAAATGCACTTGGTGAGCTTGGTGTCCAGCAGTGACCAGAGGCTCGACTAGAAAGTGTTGAGGAAATGACTATCTTGATATGAGACAATGGTTTGTGGGATTCTAAAATGTACATAGACTCGTTCAAAGAAGAGCTTGGTAGTGGCCTCTTTTGTGATGCTCTTCTTGCAAGCGGCCTGGATCACCATCTTGGAAAAGCGATCAACAACCACAAAGACACACTCATTTCCCCTCTTGGTGTATGGAAGGCCTGACATGTAGTCCATTGAGATGGATTCCCATGGCCTGTCAGGAGTAGGAAGGGGGGTGTACATGCCTTGTTTCTTAATTGTCGATTTGGAAATAAGGTAGGTAGTGCAGGACCTGATATACTTTCTCACATCTTGTCGAATTTTCGGCCAGTAGAAATGTTTCTGCAACACTTCCATTGTATTTTCAATGCTGAAGTGTCCTACCACCTGACTATAGTGGGATTCCCAAATAAGATTCTCTCGCTCCCTTGATGGAACACAGAGATGGACCAGTCATCACAATATCATGTCTTGAAGATGGAAATTAGCAACAACTGATTTTGTGGCCAACATTTGGTATGCGGTGGTGAAGTTAGGGTTTGTCTCATAAAGGTTGGGAAATCCAGAGGTGTCATGGACACAAGAGTCTAGCACCGTGGTCAGTGTTGCGACTGGAGGTTAGCTAAGGCAATCAATGACTTGGTTGGTACTACATGTTTTATACTTGATGTTGAGGTGGAACTGTTGCAAGTATGTGGACCACTTATGATGGTGATCATTCTGTAATTTTCCTTGTGTATGCATGAACTGCAGTGGTTTATGATCTGTGTGGATGACTGTCTCCTTCTTGAGAATGTAATGTCTCTAGTGGTGGCAGGCTTCCAAAATGGAGCACATTTCTTTTTTCATAATTAGGGTAATTGTTACACATAAAAAATACTCACTTTGATAGTGTCATAAGTGTCGTCATTACAAAGGTCGCAAGTGTCGCATTTTGCTCACAAGGTTGCAAGTGTCGCATGTTGCTCACAAGTGTCGCAAGTGTCAAAGAAAGAATGCTGCCATGATGCCTATGTCATGCCTATAATGACATGATAAGGACACTTGAAACACCTCAAACATTTGATTTGGAAGAGGAGAAATGATTCAACAGGCTTACAAACCTTTTTCTATCTGAAAGCACCTCAAAAACTGAGTTTTTGGAGGGGAGCACTCCCCTATACCTCTTCTGGGAGTGCTAGCGCTCCCCCTTACACTGTCTGGGAGCATTATAATGCTCATTTGGCCCTTTTGAGGGAGCGTTGCTGTCTTTAGGAGCGTTGAAGCCCCCCTTAATCCCACTGGGGAGTGCTATAGCACTCTGATGGCCCTTTTGAGGGAGCGCTACCTATTCTGGGTAGCAGTTGAGTTGTTGAGATGAATGGGGGAAGGATCCTTTCATTCTTGGAAGGTAGTTGGATTCGAATCCTTAGTCCATCCATGATCTTAGGGCAGATCCTCAACTGAAGGAGGAAAATCCTCAACTTCCCCAAGGATATCTCAAGTGGTTAAAGCCTCTCCAAGGCTATATAAGCAAGCTTTCTAATGGTGAAAGGGGACTGGAAAGGGAGAATCACACCAAACTTATGATCTTATAAGTGGTGATGGAACAAAGATAATTTGGGAGAAAGAGACCTATGATATCATAGGGAGAAATCAGTGAAGCTATCATCATTCAGATCATGGATATTTTGAGCAAGGGATAGATAAGGAGGGCTTGGCAGAACCACTGCAATTCATCTATGGCCGTAAGCAATGTTTTGTCCTCATTAATATAATTTGGTTGGCCTGTTTCTTTCTAGTTTGTGTTTAATCTCACATAAACTTGTATTTAGTAGATAGAACTATTTCGGACTAATATTGATAGAGTAGGAAGTAGTCATACTTTGTTTGTCTACAGGTCTTATCGAGGAGCGAAAATTTGGAGCTCAACTCGGAGCGTGCAGGGACAAACACCGGTAAAAGGTACTTCTTTTCTCCTTCCTCCTCACACACTAGTCCACCTAGATCCAAAAGGAAGTCAGTGACCATGATAAGCACTTTCTGTCTTAGAGTTAAGAGTCTAGCTCTTTGAGGAGATCTACCTGTCCACAGGGGGATTTTCCTTCAACAGAAACTGGCGACTCCACTGGGGAAGAATCAAAACTTTCTTCATTTTGTTTTTTCCTCATAGGCCTTGTCTTACCCTTTTTGTTATTAGGCCTTGTTCACCCCTTTATATCTGATTTCATTTGCTGATTGACTCTTCACTCCATCACACTCAGCTTGATTGCAAAAATTCCATTGAAATTTTGGGTTTTTTGGACTTTTTTTCTGAGCTTTAGGACTCCAGCGCTCCCCTGCCTTGTTAGCAGAGCACCAATGCTTCCTTAAGCTGCTGGGCAGAGCTTTATAATGCTCTGGTGGCCCTTATACCAGAGCGCCAACCCCTTTTTTCCCAAAATCTCTTCAAAAATAGCAATTTTTGAAGGTCCAAACCCTGTTTTCTCACTTGTTGGGCTGCTTTGTGATTCAATGATTCTTCCTTTGACCTTTGACATACTTCCTCCTGAGAAGTAAACACCTTGTTGTTCATATTTTATGCCCTTCTTCATTATTTTTGAGTTTTTGTTGTTGAGAGTTTGAAATCGATCCCCTGCTTTCTTCTCTCCTATCCGATTGAGTGGGAACTCTAGTGAAGGACATTAGAAGTCTGTGACTCTTCTCATCTGGTTCTTTGAGGTCATCTGATCCAATTTCTTTCTCCTTCTTTTGCATTTTTTATTTTCTTTCTCTTGTTTGATTGTAAAAGGGTGTGTTGTTTGTGTGAAATCTGCGTTTTCTTGTCCGAATCTCCTTGATCTGAAAGGGTAGTTGGCAGGACAAGTTTTTCATTGAATTGATCATCATTCACATACAAACGACAAAAGTACATCTTAGTGATTAGTTTGCATATTAGTTTTCATTTATGAAATGTTGTAGCATCATATTGGATTTGATTGAGAACAAAATTGATTGAGGGCATTCCTTATCAAGTGTTTGATAGTGAAAATGACTCTTCCTCTTTCCCTTAAATAGGTATT
>ML778996.1:732231-771975 GCA_009831015.1 Picea engelmannii
GTACACCCTCTGAGTAAACAACAACCATTAAAATCAATGCTTAACTAAAATTTATCAGACTTTTTATATCTTTGTTAGCAAACCTACATTAGTTTAAGGTTTAGGGCTTTAGAATAGGTTGAAAGGATAACTTTCCAAAGCTATCAAACAAACTTAGTATCTTGTGGTAGGGAGAGTCAAATCCAATTGTTGTATTGGCTTGCTGGGATCCCCCTCTCACACAGGGGTTACACACGAGGTCGCATTCGAGTGAGTTATGGAGATTATCCCTTTGTGGTTCAACTGTTTGTAGTGGTCAGATCATATATTGGGGGTCACTGGAAGGTATACCCACGATTATGTGTGGGAGCCTTTCAAGCTGATTTCAGACTGGTTATCCTACCCATATGTTCCGACTGGACTGTCGATTGTACCCGCCCAAGGGATGACTACGAGTTGGTGACCTTAGTAGCCACAATATTTAGGGTCTCACACAAGGTGACGGTGAAGGGAAGTCTCACTATACCTGGAACAGACATTGGTCAAACTCACTCGGGCTCCTTGGAGGGTAAATTCACAATTACTGCGTGGAAGCTTGCACCAAGGCGTAAGTTTGTTAAGCAGGTCGCCAACGTAACTGATCCACCCGCTCTATCCCCACCCCTTCCTATTTTGATCTCGCGACGTTGGATTTCATCACCAACTAGTGGTTTCATCGTAGGAAGGTTTTTTTGATTGATTGCTTCTCAGATTCATAGCATGTGTTGTTTTTTTTACTTAGTGGACCTTAGGTCGAGTCAGTGTTAATGGGATCGAATCCTGGGAGTACCAATGGAGGAACCCCTTCTCCTAGGGAACCCTATACTTTTCCTTTGTTTGGGAACTTTGGTCCTCCATATGTTGCCACATTGAGTCTTCCAGGACTCACTATTGGATTACCAGTTTGGTTGTTCCCCACTCCGGTGATCCCGAATCCTCCTAATGTTTCAACTGCACCTAATACTTTAGATGTCGATACACCACCCACACATCAACCTCACGTCGAATTTTCACCTTCTTTGCCCATTAAGTCTCCTTCCATTTCTCCTTCTTCACCTAGTGAAAGCTCTAAAGCAAGTAGCTAGGTTGATCAGAAGAAGAAGAAATGAAAAGCGAAGAAGAAGAAGAAGAAGAAGAACCCGAAAAGGACAAAGGCCCCAACAACATCAGATGTTGGCTCTAGAAACTAGTTACTGTTAATAGTACTGGGAGTGTTGATGAGGTCAACAAGATTAAAAGGAAGAATCCAAAACCCAAATTCCCTTGCAGTCTTTATAAGGGTGACCAATTTCTGAGGGATTGCCCCGGTCTTACCCAGATCTTAGAAATGTGGTCCTCCACATCATCGGCCTCTGTCGGTCATGTCGATGATACCCCATCAACTAGTGATGTTCAGGTTGGTAAGAAGAAGCAAACTGTCAAGTTCCCTTGCATGTTATGTAAAGGTAATCATTACTCTCACCTTTGTCCTCATATGGATGAGGCTTCTTCTCTTTTGGAAAAACTTGAAATTCCAAAAGGTTATCGTCATCTTTCCTCCGACCCTTCGTTGGTTGATGGACTGGTCAATCCGGTTCCATCCCCAGTCAGTCTGGTTGATCAGGTGGTCAATCTAGTTTCCTCCTTGATTGAACCATGAACCCAAGTAGCTGATCCAGTTCCATCACTGATAAGCCCTGCTCTTCATCAAAATAGTGACACCAAAGAGGTCGATCTGTTTCCACCCGTCGACAGCATTCTTCCCTTGGAGAATGAAACTCAAGTGGTCGATCCAGTTTCGCCATCAGTCGATCCCATTCCTCCATTGAGGAATATCAAAGTGACTGATCCAGTCCCTTCCTCGGTTAGTCCCACTCTTCCTCTGAAGAGTGCCAAAGTGGTCGATCCAATTTCGTCATCGGTCGATCCCATTCCTCCATTGAGGAATGTCAAAGTGACTAATTCAATCCCTTCCTCGGTCAATCCCACTCTTCCTCTGAAGAGTGCCAAAGTGGTCTATCCAAGTCCACCATTGGTTGATCTGATCCAATCATTGGTCGATCCTACTCTTCTTCTAGAGAGTAAACCCGATACTACCCATGTTTTTCTCGTTAATACAGACTCTACCATGCCGGGGGGCATTCCTCCTTCTCCTATGAAACCCCCTCCAAGTACTGAAGCCATACTTTTTGATTGGGGTGCGCTAACTGGACCTCGTCTTCCCTCTCACATTCCTTTCCAGATTACAGTACAGGTTCATGGTCGAGACGTTCCTCAAATGCTGATAGATGAAGGTGCGTCCATTATTATTTTGTCTTATGTTGCTTGGTACGCTTTGGGTTGTCTGCAACTTGCACCGGCTACATAGAATCTGTTAGCTTTTAACAGAAGAACTAGTCAACCTTTAGGGGTCTTCCTCAGTTTCCTGTAACTTTGGGAGGGAAAACTGTCTTTATCGATGTCATGGTAGTCCGAGACCCCTTGGATTTCACTTTACTCCTTGGGCGGGATTATGTCTATGCCATGAAAGCTATTCTATCCACCCTTTTCCATGTGATATATTTCCCTCATGATGGAAGAATTATGACTATCAATCAACTTTCATTCATCGAACCCGACTGGGTTACCTCCCTAAGTGGTTCTTATATGTAGACAGTATCGCCCCCGTCGCATGTCAATTATGTGGCATTGTCTCCCATGACTTCAACTTCTGATGATTTGGATCCGGTAGTTGACATGGTGATCTCTTCGGTAGGGTTATTGGAGCCTGATCTCCTTACTCTTTTCACGGCCCTCGACATGCATTCCTTCTCGAGTGATCATATTCCATCCAACGAAGATCTCCTGGAGGCCATGACCACATTTTATCCTTTGACCTGGTCCCCTTCCAAAGCATTATCCTCTTGGAAGCCATGATCTGGACGAAACCACGAACATAGTTTCTCTTCTTTGTGGCAAGCTTGTTAAAAAATGAAACAGAGGCCTTGAGCATAGTTCTTTTCCTGTGTCAATCTCGTTAAAAAATGAAACAATCACCTCTCTTGAACCTTCTTTTCATCCACCCTTATCCTTCAGTGAATGAATCGAAGCTTGGAGGGCATGTCTCTAGCCTTTGCTGATCATTCTAGAACTAAGCCACCAGCCTTCAAGCTGGGGGCATACCGAGCTTAGTCTTTGTTATTTCTCGTGCTCGTAAATACATGAGAATGCATCCGAGTAGAATTTTATCTCTTTTTCAGACCTGTATGGATACACGAAAAAGGAACCCCCTGGAGTCTCCTTTAAGCTCTTTTCAGACTCTCTAAACATGAAAAGATTGCCGAGTGATCTTGCTTCCTTTTCCACTCGTTAAAAGGTTGGAAAGGGAGTCTTTCGAGTGATAATTTATCTTTTTTTTGGCTTCGCGAGACTAACATTATGAAAAAGGACAACATTGGAGTCATCTTTAAGTTCTTTTCAGACTCTCTAAAGATGAAAAGATTACCGAGTGACCTTGTTCTCTTCACGCTCATTAAAGTATTTGAAGAAAACATCTGTTGAGCAATAGTTTATCTCTTTTTCGGTCTCGTCAGACTACTTTACGAAAAAGGAACTGAGAGAGTTCTCTTTTAAGTGTTTTTCCAGACTCTATAATCATGAAAAACCTTCGATTTTTCTGTCTTTGGACTCGCTAAACAAAACATTGACAGGCCCATATGGGATCGAACCCTTACTTCTTCCAGTTCATTAAACAAAGGAAGAGGAACTTACCAAAGGTGAGTTTTATCGAGCATGTGTTATCCTCCTCGAGCTCGTTAAATTAAAAAGAGGTACTTGTCTATCTGGATGGGGGAAAAATTAAAAGAAGCAAGCCAAGCAGTCTCTTGAGAACATTACCAAGTAATTCTTAGAGTCTCCCTTGAACACGACACTTTGTCTTTTTCACGCATTTTAATCCACTTAACCTCTGCATTGAGCCATCCCTTTGAGTTTCTTTCACTCCTTTGGGTCACCTGACGTAAGTCACAGCATCCACTACATCATCAAGTCTTGGTCCATGTCATGTTTCTATTGTTGTGTCTCAGTGTTCAAGGGAAGTATCCGCCTCGTGATTCAACCGTCACAAATATCTTGTCTCAATACCCGTGTCAGTCCATGTTCAGTTGATCTACCAATTACATCTCTGTGTCTGTTTCATGTCGTTGATGGGGGATGCATCAAGGCCCTCCTTTGACGAGTCTATTCCTATCGACTTCAACACATTATCCAGGAATTAGACTTAGAAACCAGTTATTACTTTGGGACCTGCATGCCTCAATGGCAGGCCTCCTCACGTCCGATAGTGGGTTTACATCATTGACCTTTGATCGGATGATTCCATGGATGTTCGACTCCAACTCATCCATTCACATTTGTTGGAATGTACTAAGGTACCTTGGGAATCATTGACATTAATGGTGATCTCCCTCGCGCTTGTTAATGGTTTACATCATTGACTGGTAATCAAGTGGTTTCTGCCATGTTCAACATCAAGACATCTATTCACATGGTTAGATTCATACTACATCGAGATTGGTAAGAAGACCCTGGGTTGAGTGATCACTTTGATATGTACTTTTCCCAGGTTGCGAAGGAATTTCTCTTGAACAAATGATACGTACACTGTTACATAGATCCACTTTGTATTGGTCGTGGCTATGTCTTGTCATCTCGTAGATCCACTGTGTATTCTTCATGGCTACAATCAGTTCAGGTCATGTATAGATCCACACTGTATCCTCGGTGGCTATACCTTTTTATCAATACTATTATGGATCCGTAGTGTATTTTATGGCGGCCATATCTTGCAAGTCTTAATCACCCAAGCATAGATATGCCTGCCTTGGGTTGAAACATGTCATAATATTTGTTGGATGTTTGTGTGCAGCTTCTGTCAGGTTCTTTGCATCTATACCCTTGCTTGAAAGTCTACAAAGCATTTCAGTTATTAGTTCCTGTCTTCTAACTTCATACTTTGGGGGGCAATCTGTTACACATAAAAAATACTCACTTTGATAGTGTCACAAGTGTCGTCATTACAAAGGTAGCAAGTGTCACATTTTTCTCACAAGGTCGCAAGTGTCGCATGTTGCTCACAAGTGTCGCAAGTGTCAAAGAAAGCATGCTGCCATGATGCCTATGTCGTGCCTATAACGACATGAGAAGGACACTTGAAACACCTCAAACATTTGATTTGGAAGAGGAGAAATGAGTCAGTAGGCTTACAAACCTTTTTCCATCTGAAAGCACCTCAAAAAATGAGTTTTTGGAGGGGAGTGCTCCCCTATACCTCTTTTGGGAGTGTTAGCGCTCCCCCTTACACTGTGTGGGAGCGTTATAAATCTCCTTTGGCCCTTTTGAGGGAGCGCTGGTGTCTTTAGGAGGATTGGCGCCCCCCTTAAGCCCACTGGGGAGAGTTGTAGCGCTATGATGGCCCTTTTGAAGGAGCTCTACCTATTCTGGGAAGCAGTTGAGTTGTTGAGATGAATGGGGGAAGGATCCTTTCATTCTTGGAAGGCAGTTGGATTCGAATCCCTAGTCCAACCATGATCTTAGGGTAGATCCTCAACTGAAGGAGGCAAATCCTCAAATTCCCCAAGGATATCTCAAGTGGTTAAAGCCTCTCCAAGGCTATATAAGCAAGCTTTCTAATGTGAAAGGGGACTGGAAAGGGAGAATCACACCAAACTTATGATCTTATAAGTGGTGCTGGAACAAAGATAATTTCGGAGCAAGAGACCTATGATCTCATAGGGAGAAATCAGTGAAGCTATCATCATTCAGATCGTGGATCTTTTGAGAAAGGGATAGACAAGGAGGGCTTGGTAGAACTACTGCAATTCATCTATGGCCGTAAGCAATGTTTTGTCCTCATTAATATAATTTGCTTGGCCTGTTTATTTCTAGTTTGTGTTTAATCTCACATGAACTTGTCTTTAGTGGATAGACCTATTTCGGACTAATATTGATAGAGTAGGAAGTAGTCATACTTTGTTTGTCTATAGGGATTATCGAGGAGCGAAAGATTGGAGCTCAACTCAGAGCGTGCAGGGACAAACACTGGTAAAAGGTACTTCTTTTCTCCTTCCTCCTCACACACTAGTCCACCTAGATCTAAAAGGAAGTCAGTGACCATGATAAGCACTTTCTGTCTCAGAGTTAAGAGTCTAGCTCTTTGAGGAGATCTACCTGTCCGCAGGGGGATTTTCCTTAGATAGTAATTACAGACAACATCTGATAGTGTATCACTATGATAGGCCACAGGGTGGCCATGTTGAGTTAGAACTACGCCCAAAACATAGTCTGGAGCATCTGTCTCGATCTCAAAGGGATGTCGCAGGTCTGAGAATGAAAGTACTAGGGTCAAGCAGAAGCACTGCTTTAAATCATCAAACACTTGATGTTGGGACAGACCCCACATAAATGTTTCCTTACCACCGCCCTTGGTAACTTGGTTGAGGCCTCATGCAATATGGGATAATCCCAACACAAACCTGCGATAGAAATTGGTAAGGCCTAAGAAGCTCTAAAGCTTAGTGAGTGTGGTTTGGGTTGGCCAGTCATGGATGACCTGGATATTGGATGGATCCACATGCACACCATGCTGATCCACGATGTAACGTAGGTATTGGACCCTGTCCATGTCGAAGGAGCATTTTTCCAAGTTGGCATATAGCTCGTGCTACCACAGGGTGTGCAAAACCTATTGAATATGATGTAAGTGTTCCACCCAAGGCTTGTTGTAGATGAGGATGTCATCCAGATACACCACTAAAAAAGTATTGGTGAAAGGTCATAGTATATCATCCATAATCCTCATGAAAGTTGTTGGATCATTTTTCAAACCAAAGGGCATGACCATCCATTCAAAAGGACCTTTTTTTGACTTGAAGGTGGTCTTCCATACATCCATATTTTCTATGGAGACTTGGTGGTAGCCAAACTTCAGATCAATCTTACTGAAGTATTTTCCCCCCTTGAGCTGATCAAGGAGATCGTCGATTCTTAGAATCGGGTACCGATTTCGGAATGTGATTTTATTTAGGGCCCGATAATCAATGCAGAGTCGTCGGGTCTCATATTTCTTCAGCACCATCATGATTGGGTTCTCACAAGGTGATGAGCTAGGATGGATGCGCCCCTTGTGGAGCAGTTCTTAAATTTGTCACTTGATGTCCTCATTCTCTAATAGAGAGGGATGGTAGACTAGCCCATTGGGAAGTGGTGCGTCGGGGGTCATATTGATGGGATGGTTGACCTAATGGTGTAGAGGTGCCTCAGTAGGTAAGGATGATATTTAGTTGTATTCTATCACGACCTTGTCCACTTGCTTTTGTTGTGTGGAGAGGTTGGCCGCAGAGGCCCTGGATGTGGCCATAATCTTCTGCTCACTCTGAGAGTGAATCAAAAAGAAGAAAAACTTCCCAGACTGAGAGATGACCTTCCTACATTGCCTGGAAAAGATCAAGGAAATAACACTAGGTGGGACTGCCTCAGATATCCTGTATAATTTCCTGTTCAAAGTAATAATAACACTGCGAGGCCTAGACTCATATACAACATGAAATTTCCATAAACAACATTGGCCCAAAAGAACATTACAAACTTCGAGAGGAGAAGCATCACACAGTACCTCCTCTTTGAAGGGCTTGATGTCGTACAACAAGAGACACTGTTGGCTAACGCAGATATCGCTTCCTTGGAAGAGCCATCAAATGGTGTAGGGATACAAATGTGGTGTTGTTGGTAGGGCTAGTTTCTTGACGACCTCTTCTAAAATGAGGTTCTTCTGTCTATCGCTATCAATGATAAATTTTATTGGGTTCCCTTTTACCCACATCTTTGAATGAAAGAGGCACTCTCCTTCTTTTGGCTCATATGGTTCACTAGGCTAGACCTTGGTGGTAGAAAAAGTGGCACTGGGTTCTGCGTGAATGATCTATATCCCCCTTTCTAGTTCTGAATCAGAGTCGGAACCTGCAACTGATTCAGAGGAATTCACCTCAACCACCAACGATTTCTTGGAACGACAATCAACAATGTTATTGTAAGGGCTCTTATGGAAGTTGCACCACTTCTCATTATCTTTCTTTATTTTTCCGGTGTCCTTCTTTTCTTGCAGCCGAGACTGGTTGTCCTGAGGCTATCTGTCTTTTCTTTGTATTTTTTTTTGTGGGTTGGGGATTCCCTTTACTTGCTTCTGATGTGAGCATTTCCCCAGCCAAAATTGCCGTATCTTTTATTTAAGGTTTTGCTCAATTTTGACGACATATCGATAGGTCGCGCCCAAGGACAAGATGTCCAAAAAATCCATTTCATCCTAGATGTATCTATGAAAACTACCATGATACTTGAGCACCATATATCTCTTAGAATCTTTGATACCCAACTTGGTGCACAAGGTATGGAAGATATTTGTGAACTCTAGCACTGCTTAGTCTCTTTCCTACCGCAGTGTGGGTCCATTTTGTATACAGGTCGTAATAAATTCTGACCGGGTAGTATTGTTCCTTGATAGCGTCCCTAAAGGACTCCCAGGTGACCACGACTATACATAATGAGGGTTCCTCTATTTCCTTTTTCTCAAAGAAAGTCTCCCACCAATCTTTGACATGGGGGACAACTTTGAGGAGCTCAAACATAATCTTTTCTTTGTTTGAAAAGTTATGGATAGAAAAATACCCTTCTAGCAGATTTAACCATCTGTCTACATCATCCGTGTCTATATGACCTTAAAATATGGGAATATCAAAGTTGATTTGTACCTTGAATGGGGTGATGCCTCCGTTCGAGGAATATGCATCGCCTATTGGTATTCGTCAAAGGATTTGCGCAAAAATTATCCATCATTTCGTTCCTCTGTTGCGTGAGGGATTCCTCAAGAAACATTTTGAAAGGATCTCCTGTCCCATCATATTTATTTTCTCCCACCATGAGAGGTCTCTTGGGCATGCATGAGATTTTTCCCTCAAGAGAAACAAGCAGGAGACCCAATTCTTTGTACCTTGACCTCATCAGGGACATGCATTAAGAATGACAAGGAGCAGACCGCTCTGATACCACTGATCCAGATTTTATGAGAAAACAAAATGGAATATAGATTATTATTATTCTCAACACAGAGACACAATAATAACATAGATACAGTAAAATTGGTTTCTATTCAATAAGAAAATGTGTTGAAACTGTAAAATGAAGCGGAAAACAAGCTTGCTAGAATGGTGGCAGCTTATCTATGAGAAGAGATGTGACATTTGCTCTCATTCGAAAGAGGATGTTTACAATGAGGCTCTCCAAGCCTTTTTAAAATAAACAATAATTCAAAAACCCTAGACATCCAAAAACCTAACCCTAAGAGATGAAGCGCCAAAATTCATGTGGGCCCCATTGGGGTAAGCTAGTACATCAACTTCTGGGGGTCGTAACTTTTGCATACAATTTTTGTTTTAGGCACACGATATCCTGTTGGAGAGGTATATCCGAGTTATACACATGTTGTCATCAAACTCTAACTCTATCTATAGTTTGACTATGGAGAGCCCTAAAAACTCTATTTAGGGCCTCAAAATGGCCCTAGAAGTCAGGGACCCAAAAACTAGGAAAAAAACTGCCAAATTGGAAAACTGCCAAAATGAGCTAGTTGGAATAGGTGGGAGGCCACTGATATCCATATGGATCATATATTGTGTTCATTTTATGTTTTTTATAATTAGGTTTACTTTTAATATGATATATGACATGTATACTCTTTGAGAGTATAACTACCTTCGTGGAATCCCTTGTATTGTGTCCATTTTGCAGGTTGGTTCCAACAAAGGATCAAGAGCTCATTGAAAGAAAGGAGTGGGATCAAAATTGAATGGGACACTTAAGGTGAAATATTTCTCCCTTTTCCTTACCTAACTTCTCCTATTAAAGTAGTTATTCTTTCAGTTTTGTGGCTTGCCATGGAGGGAAGATCTCTATCTTCTCTATACAGTCTTGATATGTTGTGGTTTTGACCCAAAATCATGGGGGAAATATCTTGTCAACACTTCTTTGAGCTCTCCTCTCTACTAATTCCCTTATTCGTTTTCTCCTGTCTATTCCATTGAGCACCCTTCTTCTCCACAACCTTCATTTTTAATGGGTTTCCTTGGAAGGCCAACCATCACAATGGTTTGTTTCAACTTCCAAGGAATTTTCAAATATTTCCTTAACTTTGACAAAAAAAATTAAATTCTTATTAAAAATTTTACGACGATATTTTGGTGATGATCCAATTCATATAAATTTATTTGGGCCTAAGATTAAAGGTAAAATTGAGAACATAAATCCTTGTACTGAAAACGGACAGCTCATAGAATAAGCTCCTGCTTGACAACGATATGAAATGTATGATAATTTCAATGATATCCTTGCATGATTCACCAGTTAATTGGGATTGAATTTGACTAATGACTCAATGAGTATGGCCATCGAAGGGATTATCCCCTTCAAGGTACAAATGAATCTAGACATACCTAATTTAGAGGGAAATTTTGATGCATGATCTATAGAAAATTGGATACAACATTTAGAGTCCTACTCACTATGAATAAACTTTTAGAGGTTGAGAAATTCATCATTGGATCTTTGAATATCTTGAATTCCATACATTACTAGCGGGAAAACCTTTCAAACAAACATGAAAAACATGCTAGAATGAAATTTTATCCACCCAAATTTATATAACAACAATGCAAGATATGGGAGTAGTTTAGGAAATGGAAAGATCCAACTGTACAAATTTATACTAATGAATCTCATTTACTAATGACTCAACTTCATGTTATGGAGGAATAAAAACTACTTGTTTGAAGTATATCAATGGATTAGATCCTTGTATCTAATAAGAGATGGAATTCCCTGTTATTGGAACTCTTGCAAAATCATTCTATTACACTATCAAGATTGAGAGGAAATTGAAGGCAAACA
Organism: Picea engelmannii; assembly: GCA_009831015.1. NCBI lineage: Eukaryota > Viridiplantae > Streptophyta > Pinopsida > Pinales > Pinaceae > Picea > Picea engelmannii. The sequence continues at coordinate 743,203 of ML778996.1, forward strand.
AATGTTGCTCAACCAAATCAACTGGTCAAAATTTCAACATGAAACCTCAATGGACTACTGACTCCAACAAACTAAAAATAAGGATACTTAGACTAATCCATAGAAACAAGATGGTGGGAAGAAGCCTTTCAAGAAATATAACTTTTCATCAGCCAACCTCCTATAGGAAAATGGTGTGATTACCTTACTTCAACCTAGCATGATGTATCTAAATGAAATTTTCTAAAGACATTCCTAATGTATATGTCTACTTTAAACACACCCATCATTGATGATAGAAATAAATATATCATGTATTTTGATCCAGAAGCCGCAACTCGAATAACATTAACCCCAACAATCCTCATGAAGTTGACCATCATTGATGAAGATGAAATCCTAATTAATATTCCATACATATATATATGGGTGAAATACAAAATATTTTATCTAATCACTACAAGGAGAAAACCTTGTAGCAGAGGTTTTTATGGAACCTCCTTGAAAAATTTATCCCTCTGTTTATAGCATAGGTGAGCAACCAAAGGGTTTTGTAAAGGTTTTTTTACCAGTGTGCATGTAAAGTACCTACACACCGATGCACACCTAAAAATAACACCCCAGTGCTCAAATATTAAGGTTCATCATTAGACGTTATAAATCAATTAAAATACATAGAAATGGTCCACTCTAAACAAAGAAACCTAGTGCGTGTACACATGATTCTCTGGTGCATATCACTACTGGGCGCATTGAGGTAGGGTAAAAAAAATAAAAATTACCAAATCACTTTTCATTATTACACTTCATTCCATGCTTCCAATCTCTTAGAAAAGCATCTATGCTCACTCTAATTTAACTACCATCCCTTTTGCGGTGCTATATAGTCAGTTCGATAGCCCCACCTGTAGATACCACACATTTACAAATTTTGGAAAATATCGCAAATTTTCATTTCTTATCTATGGTGCAACCATGCCTCCTTGGGAGATAAGAGACCAAGTAAATTGTTTATTACCTTCTTATTTTCATTTTCATTGGATTAAAATTTGAAATTGGTGCACTTGAATGCTTCGGCTCACCTTGGAAGGTATCACATATTGTTAATTTATAGGAATCACAATCAATGATGCATATATTATTAATAAACACACCAGTGTTGTTCACAGAACAACATTGCACCAAATTTTGATAAATAAACATAGAGGTACATCCTCTTGGATGTCACTTTATAGGTGTATTATAAAACAAAACACACCAATAAACAAAATGTTGGTGCTCAAAGAAAAATGGAGCACCGGTGTATTCACTTTAACCAATTGCACCTCCTAGTTTCCAACATAGAAAATTTAACTCAATGGTGCATCAAAGCCCACCAAATGCATCATTGTTGTGAACAACATGGATCCGGGCCAAATATTTAAAAATTTAGCATAAAAGTGCATCTTATGGGATGCCTTTTTATCGGTGTGTCCTAAAAGACAATGCATCTCTAAAAAAAAAACCAATTCTCTAAGAAAAATGGAGGCCCAGTACATTCCATTTAACCAATTGCACCGCCTAGTTTCCAACATAAAAAAATTAACATAGTGGTGTGTCAAAGTGCAAAAAATGCACAAAATGCATCGAGGTGTGCACAACACGACATGGGGCCAAATATTTAACAATTTATCATAGTAGTTTGTCTTATAGAATGCCCTATTATCGGTATATTCTAAAAGACAATGTGTGACCTCTAAAATAAACACTGATGCTCCATGAAACATGGAGCACTGATGCACTATCTATAACTAATTGCACCACCCAATTTCAAACCTATAAAATTTGAAAAAGATATGTGTCCCAATATAATAAATGCATCTATGTTGTGCACTACATGACACCATGTCAAACATTTAATAATTAGCATAGTGATGCGTCATATGGAACGCCCTGTGCCCAATGCATTATTTTACACAATGCACTGCTAAAAATTTAGGTGCTCCATGAAACATGGAGCATTGATCTGTTATATATAATGAATCACCTTCAAAACCATATAAAAATAGAGGAATCAATGCATCTAATTTTAACCAACACACATGTGTCATGCACATCACCGCACCACCTCACATATTTAACCTTTATATTAATGGTGCATCTGATGAGATGCACCATTGTCAGTGTGTTATAGAACTAAATGCACTGATAAAATACATATCGGTTCTCCAAGCAACATGGATCACAGATGTATTACATAGAGCCAACTGCATTGCCTTGCACAAAATATAGGTAAAATGACATAGTGGTGCATCTTGTGGGACACCTTGTTCCCAATGCACTATAGAACAAGACACATCGCTAAAATACATATAGGTGCTCCAATAACCATGGAGCAACAATTCGTTATACCAACTGCATCATGTAATGGTGCTTGGGTTCTGATATAACACAAAAATTGCGATGCATATTATCTATTATAGATGCATCGATTACTTTTCCACATTTATTTTGCAAATATAAATTAATTTCAGTTTTTTATAAATACGAAATAGCTATATATGTGCATGTTTTATAATTTCAATTTGTTTTATCTATATATATGTTCCTAAAAATAATTTTATGTGAATCAATGATGATGATGACAATAGCAAGAGTAGCAGGAAGTTGACATATACATCTTTGTATATGAGTGGGAGGCCCAAGAGAGACAGAGGAAGAGGATCCCTCACCCTATTGCACCTCAGACACATGTCCTTTTGAGGAATGTTGGCCTCCTCAGGTTTTATGAGGATACATCCCTTGGGGGGGGATTTTCATTTTTACAACAATTGATTTGTTGTTGGGATCATGCTCGATAGGCGTTCACAGTTTGTCTCGATCTTGGTATAAACCCACGAAGGAGGATATTTATTTTATCACTGGGTTATTTAGGAGGGGGGAGGTTTGGCCCCAGTTCCCTAATATACTACGTAACATTGCAGGAGATATATAGTTGGGATATGTGCAGAGATATATTACTCGGGACATTATTTCCACTGTGGACGTCGAGGTTGATAGTGGTTAGTTGCGAATAGATTAATTTAGTGCACAGTAGGTTATCTTCTTGTCTCTTATTCTCATAAAAATTTCACAATTTACCTCTAATGCGAAGCTCATTAGTTTACCTTTGATTGAATATGTAGATAGTTTAGTTTAGAGACCTTGATTGATTAGGTGGTTGGAGATTTGTTTGAGACAATTTTGTTTTACATTGGATCATTGTTGCTTCATTTTTTATAGGAGGTTATTCTTTCCATTCATGTCATATTTATTTACATTATTTTTTTATAGGTTTCATACTACTCGATCGACAATACCCCACTTCCCTGCTAGGATTATGATTGATATGCATATGTGCATGTGGGGGTGGTTTTTTCCCAAGGGGGGCCAGTGGGAGTGGATGTGTACTCCAGTCGGTAGAGAGATATGTGATTTATTGGTTGGAGAGGAAAATATTGTCCTCGATATTGTAGAGTAACTATACACAAGGATGGATTGGAGAAGATGCCCACACCTCTTATTTACTCCATTTGAGCCACAATATTATAGGTAATATTATTGTTATGTTTTGATAAATCTAGTTGCATATTTTTATGTCTTATTTAATGCGCATGTCATTTTTTGTAACATGTTGTTTCAATTATCTGATTATTATTATCTATTGTTTCACATATGTTGGGGATGAACCTACCCAATAGGATGAGGAGATGGAGGAGGTAGTGTGTAAAGCTCCAACATGTAGAACCAACATGCCATGAAGGACGGATTGGAGAGTCCGTACATAGGTGGAAGATCACTTATGTGGTTTGATGGTTAGGTGTGGAGTGGTACCCGTACATGTTTGAGACATATTACAGGTACCAGAGTTGCTAATATATGGGTGACACTTCCTCGTGACATGACGTCACTAATGCATCATTTTTTTGGCATCGTCAACCTCATCTAGAGGTTGAGGGATGATGTTGATGAATCCACTCCATCTAGGTCATCACTAGACTGACCCACATCCTCTCCACCACCTGGTCCCCCTCCTCCTCCTCCCTCTCCTCCACATGTCACCATCCACTGATCCTCCTCCTTATCTTCCACATGTGTCACCATCCATCGATCCTCCTCCTCCACATGTGTCACCATTCTCGATCCTCCTCCTCCTCCTCCACAACACGTGTCACCATCCATAGATCCTCTTCTTCCTCCACATGTGTCACAACTATTGATGTTGTGGACACTATGTTCACATTGGGTGTTGCATAGATTGATCCTGGTGGAGAGATATATGAGAGTCTACTTTCTTCATTGTTTTATGACATAAGTACTAATATACCCTATACCTATGGTAGTAGAGGCACTGATGCCTCTAGTAGCATAGGCATTGATGACTTTGGCTATAGTGGTGGACCTAGCTAGTAGCGTTACTTGACATGTGTATTGATTGTTGTATATTTGAATTGAGATGTATATATGACATGTTTATTTATTTTGATGAGATGTATATTTGACATGTATATTGAAAGGTATATCTCTCATGTATATTATGTTTTTTCACATCATGTTTATGTTGTTGTTGTTGTTTGATTTATAAAATGTATTATGAGTTTGCTAATGATTAGCATTATTAATGATTTCTCTATTTTTAAATTAAGTTTGAGTTGTATTACTGATTTAAATTTATAGTTGTTATACAACGTTTAACTTTACTTTTATGAAATTATTTAATTTGGATTGTGATTGAAAAAAATTATAACCATTAATGCCATATAATGTTTAACTCTTCTTCAAGGTGAATTTTTTGTTGTCCAACAATAAACAATATGTTGATTAAATGCTTTTACAAACAAACATACATAAATATGATGAGTGAAATGACCATGATATGAATAATTATATATTTTTCATATATTGTAATAATAACATTATGATATAATTATTCACTAATAATAACGATGATGCAATAATAATGTTATTTTATTCATTTTTATTATTCAAAGATTAGAAGTCAAAGTTATAATATAATTGTTTACTAAAATCACAATTATTATATTTAAATTTTTCCAAAGATTTTATTAATTTATGTTATTCAACTATTATAATATATTAAATTTTAAATATTAAATATAAAGAACAATATTAAATTTTGATCTATACACTTTCAATGAAATGGTTTCACAATTTTTTACTCTATTACTAACTTTATGAATCTTCTATTAAAAAAACATGTAACCACATGTAAGTATTAGTTGAATCTTCTATTAAAAAAGTATGTTAAACATTGTATTTCGTTGATTTTGTATTAAAATGTAAGCAAATATTGTATTTGTTTGATGAATTGTTTTTTGAATAATTACTCATATGAAATGTTGTTTTTCATTTATTTTAATGATAAAGTTATAATAGTTATATTTAATATTTTTTTGTTATTAAAAATTATAATTAATTAAATTTAGTTATTAAATATGAAAACTAAATCATTAATAATAATGAATTTTAATCTTTGTTTTCCATGGTAACGATTTATATCCAAGTTTTCTAGGGTTGGATTATGGTGGGAAAACTTTAGAGACTAAATTTCATGATTTGTCTAGTTTTCTTCCTAAAAACAATTTGTTAATTTCTATTTTAAAAACAATTGTTCACCCAAATTCTATGGGATAAAATTATTTTACTCTAAAAGTTGTCAATATTTTTTAAAAAATATACAAATACTCACAAATACTTGGAAATTGAGACACTTTTACAAGAATATCACCAAACATTTTATAATTAGTATTTTAAGAATTAATAAAATAGCCAAAGGTTTCTATACGTTTAGATAAGTGTGGATCCTTAAATTTTTCCTCAATTGTGTCTAGGCTCTAGAACATACTCTTTTAGAAGTTCCATTTCCTTCCATATTGACACTTATTTATATACTTTTAGATAATTGTGGATCCTTAAATTTTTTCTTGATTGTGTCTAGGCTCTAGAAAATACTCTTTTAGAAGTTCCATTTCCTTCATATATTGACACTTATTTCAAGGAGAATGTAAAAATAATGATTAATATAAGTTTATATGTTTAGAAAACTAAAGGATGAAGTGGAATAGGTGAAGGCCATGATATTTGCACCGGTTAGGTTGGGAATTCTATCGAAGTTGGTAATGTCAACACTACAAGTGTGATTCTAGAACCCATAAATGTTGAAAGAAGTTATTTTTTTGGAATTGTCCTTAGATTTCCATCAAAGTATATATTTATTTTAATTTTGATCTTTTCAAAAAATAAAAGCATTAAGGTTTGATTTTTTAATATCATCTTTTTAAAAAATAAAATATACTTGAAAATAAATCTTTACTATTGTATTATATGATTATGTCATCAAGTTTGTGATATCTCAATTAACGCTTAGAATATATAATGTATTTTCAATATGGTGGTTGTAAATGGTTGTTAACTTTTCATATCCAACATTATAACATGAAGAAAAAAACATAATTGGCCAATTATAGAAACCAATAATAAAATGACACATCCAGAATATAAATGTTGAAACAAAGAATTTACATATCACTCTTCATTGCCATCACCTTGATTATATTCCTCGCTTGTCATTCTAGAATTGTTGTTCTCAAAAAGATGTTTTGATCTCGAGTCATGTCTCAGTACGAACCACCAATCCCCCTCCAACACATTTGGGTAAAAAAAAACTTGGTTGCAGTGTTTGGGAAAACATAAGGTTCCTTAGTTTCAACACACATTTTTTTTAAGTTAATACATATTATCCCATTATTATGATCTCCTTTACATTTATTCGATTGAAGGTATCCCACCACTTGCAACTAAAAATAAAACATTAAAAATATTAGAAGTCCACTTGAATGATCTCTTGTATCTTTTCAATGTAACCCAATTTCCCCTCTATTAGGTTTTGATCACGGTGGATATCACAACTAGATTGGTCGAACTTGACCTCCACTCCACAATCTTGTGTGATGTGTCCATCATCGACATCCTCAGTGTGAAAATGATTTCTATATGCTCACATAGATGTGAACAAATCTGCCTGTAAAAATGAAAACAAAGGACAATGTCATATGTCTAATAACCCAAGCATTAAAAAGAAAACATAATACATCTTGCAATTCAAATGTGAAATATTATAAATTGAATATGGTACTCAGAGATATTATTATAGATTTGTTGCACTCAATAACTATGTATACTACTTCCGACTCTTCTCCATGTGGGTAACGACTAGACACGCCATATTTCTCTGTGATTTGGTCAACCACCTAACTGTTGGGAAATTTTTTTGTCATATTTTATTTTAAATGATTAGGGTAAGGCATACTTCTACCATTCAACCGTATGAATTATTTCCTATCACTATCCCATTTTCTTCTATTCTCTTCATACAATGTGAGTCATGGTTGTGTCGTCTATGTATTGTAAATAATGAATTTATTGATGGCATCAATTTATGAATTCACTGACGTATACAAGAATTCAAAACGAATAGTAAGAGATAAAAAATTTATTATCAACTTTAGTGTAAACAATTTATTTGTACAAATTTGAAAATATAAGTGACTTACTCTTTATCATGCACCTTTTTCCATTTATTTGGAGTAGATCCCCTTCCCTTTTGTCCTCATATTGTTTGTCATTCAAAACCACTGCCCTCAGTGTGTCATTAATTTTCATGATGTACTCACTGGAATAATATAATGACTCATTTACTATGCACCCCTCTACCATAGAGCCCTTTTGTTTTTCCCTTTGTTGAACAAACCCCTTCAATTTTTTCATGTACCTCTCTAAGAAGAACATCCAATGACATGAGAGAATCCTAGCTAATTCAACCTCATGAGGTAGGTGAATTAGAATATGAACTTACAAGTACATAAAACTTGTGGGCATTTCCTTCTCAAACATACAAACAAACTCAAATATCTCTCAATGCCACCATGGAATGCTAGCCATAAGAATTTTCTTTGATGTGATCCAATGTACAAATTTAGATAATTTAGATATGGAACATTGCAGGTCCTAGGGGAAGTCATGGTTCACACAAACATGCATGAGAAAAGGATAATAAAATTATAAAATAAACACACCCATTGTTGATTTTCATAAAACTGTGTGTGCATAATATATTTTAACCTACACTATAGAAAAAGAATCATGTATCGAAATACATACCCTTAGAACGTTCAGATGGTCATGTAATTTTAACCTCGACAAATTCCCTTCTACAATGAAGCACCACTGTAGAGTCAACCCATATAAATAAGGTTCCTTCACACCCAATATAACATTCTTCACCATATACAGATCATCTTGCTTCAAAATCCATGGGACATCACCTTCTTTAAAAGACCAAGAGGGACCAACCTCTCCTCTACTTTCTTTTCTTGCCCTATGCCTCTTTTTAGTATTAGAAGCAATAAGATATATCCTAATAGCCAATGTGTCTCTTTTATTCTATGATATGTTCCTCCATAAAGAAGATGAAACATTTTTTAATATATGCATGGGATCTAGTAAGTGGGAACTTTTAAGATGCTCTCAATATGGAAGATCATAAAATACAAATTTCCTTTTCATCCCAATGAGAATTTTGTCAACATATGTGTCAAAAAATTCAGGATCATCAAACATAGGTTCCCCATTTGAATCAAACATGTATTCCATCTTCTTCTCCTTCTTTGTATCATATCTAATCCAATCTTCTAGTGTGATTATTTCAAGTCTTCGAGTTCTCTCTAGTTTACCATTTAAAGAAGATGCAACTGCTCTATAAGGGTGATATTTTGGGAGGAATACCCTTAAGCAGTCATACACCAGCTTCCATAGGCGGTTGGGTCACCTAACCTTAATAGAAGGTCCACAACATTTACATCCATGATACCATTTTGTTAAGAGACCTGTTATGTTATTGTATACAGAGCATGTTAGTGTAAAACATATAGTTGCACCAAATTAAGTATGCCAAAGAATATGACAAATATAAACAAATCAATCAACATGCTTACCAGAGAAAAATCCTATTTTTGGATAATTGTGCATGGTGAAAACACATATGGCATACAATGTAAAATAATTCTTCATTTGTATGGGTCTTGATACATCATATACATGTATCCCTTCCCATAATTTCTTAAATTCATCAATCAATGGTTGGAGGTAGACATCCATTCTCTTCACTTCTCTTCTACCTAGGACTATAAGAGCCAATATAAGATATTCATTCTTTATGAAAAACCATGGGGGGGTATTTTTATTCATCACTACCATTGGATAAACATAATATTTGGTGTTTTGGAGGGAATACGAATTAACTTCATCCATGGATATGCCCAATATTAGGATTCGTACTTCTTACTTGAATTTATCAGGCCATGTATCCTCTATATGTTGCATGGTTCATAGTTATTGAATCTGTTGAGATTCACATAACTCTTGGATCACTTCTATGTGAGGAATTCCACCCCTACAATATGGATAATTTTTTTCAATGAAAGAGCCTTTGAATCCTTGGAATTATAGGCATGTACCTCAATATCTTATGAGGAGGACCATGTGTCTTACACTCATTTTTTAATTTATGGTACTTTTCATGCCCACATTTTGGACATATATCTTTGTCTGCATATTCTTATCTGTATATAATATAATAATTTAGACATGTGTGGTATGATATGTACTCAACACCCAACCTTTTCAACATTTTATTTTCCTCTTCGTAGCTATCAAGAAAGACATTATCACTCAAAAGAACCTTATATTTTAGTAACCTACAATTAGTGGGAAATAGAAATGTCAATAATGGCAAGTTATCTCAAAAGTGTTGAGAAACATGTTTCTGACATACCATACATTTCTTTCAAGGAGTAAAGTAACATTGTTGTCCCTAGTTGGGTAGACCTTGATCTATGTCCAAAGAGAGGGGTGGTAGAAGCATATTTCAGGATTTCAAAGATGGTATCGATGATATCAATGTCATCCCCTAGTTCATTTTGTTGGAATGCATGTAAAAACATCCCCTCCATGGCTTGGGTGTCCTGTAATAAATAATTCATACCAACCTCTATATCATTACTTTTGTCCCCAACATGTGAAGAACTAGTGTTACTGTAGCGGTTTTTAATTGGTGACTTAGGACGTAATAGGAATTAGATAGGTGGTTGATTCAACCATGCTTGGTACGCTTCCTCTTTGAGTTGTTCTTGTTTAATAATTTTTTCTTGATTTGACATTGTAGTGGGGTGTAACAATAGATGGTAGACAGTTCACTCGTCATCATAATCCTGATTGTAGAAATATTGAGCATTACATCGATAATATTAGTAACACAATTCATTTAATATGTTCAAACATTATGCCAAGAATTTATTAGAAGAATGGAATTTTTTTCTCGATAATAAACATGAAACCAACCACTTTATAATAAAAATGTCAAATTAAGCAATACATTTACATTAGTTCCATTAAAAATCCAAAAATATATTTTCTCAATTATCTTTTTCTTACACCCCGAGGGGGGGGTGGGGGGGCGTCTAAAGGTATAGCAAATGCAAGGCATTTTTTATGAGTGGTTGGTGATCTACGAAATTTATGTTTTATTAAACACTCGTCACCAGGAGAAAAAATAAATATTGCATGCACAACAACAAATCTAGGTGCCTTCCTTTTCACAATGAAATCTTTGTCTTTGGAGCATTCCTCAAAGGAACAATTCTATTGAAAATCCAAAATCACAATTACTCAATTATATTTTTCTTACACCCAGAGGGGAAATATAAAGGTAGACCCAATGCAAGGAATTTTTTATGAGCAGTTGGTGGTCTATGAAAGTTATAGTTTATTAAAAACTCTTCACCAGGAGAAAAACTATTTATTGGATGCACACCAACAAATCTGGATGCCTTCCTTTTCATAAAGAACTCTTTGTCATTGGAGTGTTCCTCAAAGGAACAATTTTTAGTAAATAATGAGGACCTACAACTATTTATGAACCTTGCAATGTTCCCATGATTTCATGGACGTCCATCGATATAGAACATGTTTTTCTTGTTAAAACTTCCAGAAGCATAACCATTCATGCACATATTATACATAGAAATGTTATGTTTGTATTTAAAAATATTAAATTAATTAGACCGACTATAAATAGGACCACAAAATGGCATAAGTGACATTGATTGTTTGGGAGGAATGGAAGCATGTGAAAGTATAAACAATCCAATATTTGCAACATCTATTTTAAACTTGGCAATCACATAACTATTACCACAAAAATAGAATTTGGTTCCAACATTGGGCACATGCATGGAACACGACCAAACACCATACAAAGCTCGGTCATAATAGGATTGGAATTTACTTTGAAAATGGATAGGAAGAGGGAATTCATCACTACCTTCCAACAATTGAACCAACTTTGGTGTGTACTTGGACATTTTTTCTCTTATCTCAAACAACTTTTTGGATCTCCTAGTAGAGATGATTTGGGTAGTATTGATATCATACTTTGTCTCACCAGAACTCTCCATTGACTCAACAAAATGATATGGGTTGGTCAGTTTAGGACACAAATTAGTTGATCTGACTTCCAACTTTTCAAAAAAGGAGCATACGGAATTGTTCCTATGTGTCTTTTCTATATCACCTATTGGATTCTTGACCGTAGTGGGAGGTATTATATCATCGACGTTGGGCAGTCGATCATTAATATAATGGTACAATGTGACACATTGAGGGTTATCTTCCAACCCATTATATTTTAAACAATCACATACTATTAGGGTGTCATAAAAGAGATCCAATTCATGGTCTAATTTTGTTGACCTAGGTTGGTTTCTGGAAGATGGCATGTTACAATTGGCAGGGTAAAGTAGTTCTCCATTTTCATCAAACATCTACTCGTGGTATTTTTCTCCCGATAATAGCTTGCAACATGTTTGGGCTGATGGAATATATTACACATCCAAACTTGATATTGAATCATGATTATGAAAAATTCAATGATCAATTATTCAAATACATGTACATAAATAACATAAATTCAATCAGAAAAATTAATTATAAATAAAATCTAGACTTACTTCAAATGGTGAGGGAGAACTTGATGAACTTGCAACAATATGGAATGAGATGGAATTTAAAGAATTGGCCATTCGATATTATAACTTTTTTTCCCATGCATTTAATCCAAAACTATCATCAATATGTGAATATGTTCTTAAAAGAAAGTATGGAAAACATAGAATAATCTAACTTCAAATATAATTTTTAATGGATATATATATATATATATATATATATATATATATATATATATATATATAAGGCACCAATGCACCAAATTATGAAAGGCACTGAAGCGTGACCTCTATTAGTGCCTCGAAAAAGAAAAACCTCCATAAAATTTAATTGCAGAGGTTTTCATTTCTATTTTGTCAATTGAATAAAAAGTGCATTGATGCGCTTCTAATTGTGTAACACATTAATTTTACAAAGAAAAAATAAACAAATATTTCATTTTTCTAAATGTATACATTTTACATAAAAAGAGCATTGATGCACTTTAAATAGTATAACACTCCAATGTGCATTAAACTTTATAAAAAATAAAAAAAAGTTAGTTAAAAAAAAATAGTGCATTTATCATTGTTGGAGAAATTTATGTTTTCGACACACTCATTCAGTGGGAGTTAACTAACTAGTTCTATTTTAGACTTTCTATTTAAACTATCACTATTATGCATGCATGCATTCCTAAGGAAAGCTAACTGCTTGATTGATTTTCTTAATTACGGAATGTTCTTTCCTATATATGAGTGTATTCCACTCATTCATTGTATCAATCATTCATTCATTGATTAGCTCATTGGAGTAGTGTTAATATATTTTCTCATTCTTCTATATTGAATCTCTCTTCCTTTCTTGATAAAATTTGTTTGTATTTTCTTTAGCCAGATATCTTGTGCATGTTTCAATGAAATATTGACATGGTATCAGAGCTATGCTACTTGGAGAAAGATAGACAAGCCAGAGAATAAGGAAAATCAGAGTTTCAGCGAGTAAAATCCATGTAAAATATTGGTCACACCTTCTTCCTTTCGAAAGGAGCGACCTTCGCACCCAGACTAGCAAAATTTTTCATTCCTAGGATGGTTGCTCCCTAGACACTAGACAAGGGTGACCTGGGTAACTCCCAATACACTAAAAAAGGGAGACCAAACACTAGCAAAGGGCGACCACAAGGACCTGGTCTCTCTGTCGCTTAAGGAAAGGAGAGAACACCTCTTCAAAGTGCCTCTTTTTGTAATGGTTTCTCCCAAAATATTAACTATTTCCTCACTATTTTCTTAGAAAGGAAGCAAAAAGATTGCCTCCTGAAACTGATACAAATTTTCCATTTGATGTGCCCTTTCAGTAGTGATTTTTCAAGTTTTTCACTTGCAAATTGAGAGTAAATTTTAGGGGTTCTTAGACATAATGGGAGAGATGGATACAACACCTATTATACAGTCAAACTTGGTGGTAATCCTCACACCATACAATTATTTTGATTAGAATCCCAAGGCTGAATTCCAACTCAGAAGGAAAGGATTGTACAACTTGACGATGGGGACAGAAACATAACCTACACCATCAATTGAGAAGACTGAATGGGTGAACCGAAAGGATGAGGCCATATGAATTCTTCTTGAATTGATTTCAACTGATTTATGGTTTCATGTTTTTGCATGCAAGACTCGAAACGTGATTTGGACCACCTTGGAAAATATGTTTGGAAACCAGGATAAGATGAGAGGTTATATGCTTGAGGTAGAGTTGAATACCTTGGATCCTAAAAGTTTTGATAATTAGCAGGATTTCTTTACCAAGTTTAAATCTTTAATATTGATCTTGGTATCTTGTGGTGTTAATAAGTCTACACAAGTAGACCAACTTATTCTAACAATATTGGCTAAGCTAGGACCAAAATATGTTGTCTATGTCTCCACTTCCTTTCTGGTAGGTATCTCATGGGAACAAATTGGAAGATGTCTACCATGGATCAATTCATTGATTCTCTCACACATGAGTAGGAAAAACTTATTCATATGGGCCTAATCAAGGATACCAAAGAACATGAACTCACCATGCATGACAGAAAAAGATCATCCAACCAGAGCGGAAAGGAGAAACATAACGAGAAGGAGGGATATTCCAAACCCTTCAATGATTCTTCAGGTTCCAAAGACTCTTCAGATTCCAAGAAGAAGAATAAGGGAAAGCAATGCACTTACTACAATAAACCAAATCATCAAGAATCCACATGCATGAAGAAGAAAATTGATCATATGGCTCAGGTAATTCAACAAAACAACCTTGGAAAATTCATTCCAGAAAGAGTCAAGAAGTAGAAGGAAGAAGATCCTACTCCTAAGAAAGGTAATCATCATGCTCTTGTTGCAATTAATTTCTCATTTGATTCATGGATAATAGATTCTAGCACATCACATCATCTGGCAGAAAAAGAAGAAGTTTTCACTTGTTTGATTTCATGCTCAAGACCCCCTATTCTCATGGGGGATGATACTCCAGTAGCAATAGTAGGAGAGGGAAGAGTGGAACTCTATAATGGCAGTTTTTTTAATGTTTTACATGTTCCAAATCTTTCTATGAATCTTCTCTTAGTTTATCACATCACTTAGAAAAGTAAAAAGGTTGAATTTAGATCAGATTCAGTTTTTGTACTTGACATGCATGACAATTCCATTATTTCAATTGGTGAGGTGGATCGCAAATCAAGGTTGTATAAATTCTCTAATTTTGTTGACCATGAATCCTCTTTAATACTTAAACATAAGGAGAGTAATTTGCATGCACCTCTAGTGCAACATGCAAATACTCTTATGCTTCCATCAGTTCCAGACATCAAAGATGATTCCATACATTCAGATTCTATACATGGAAATAAGCAGGTAGTATAGCCAGATAAGAAGCCAGTGTTGAAGCTTCAACAGATGCCCAATAGGGCACAGTTCAAACTTCAGGAAGAATATTTCCTTGTAGATAATCCATTGGATTTGAGGAGGACTCAATCTCATCATGAGGGGCCTTCTCATGTACTTTCAACTTCTAAACCAGTGGTACCCATGCATTGTTATATGGTTCAATATTCATATCCACATACCTACAATGAGGCTATGGGAAATCCATTATGGGAAGTAGTCATGCAGGAGGAGTATGACTCACTCCTAGAGAATCAGACTTGGGATCTAGTTCCACTTCCACTAGAAAGGAATATTTTCAGGTGCAGATGGGTCCATAGGATCAAGAGGTACAAGACTAGATAGGTTTCCAAAGGACTTCATCAGATCTATAAATATTTCTACATCTTCACGAAGACTTTCAATGAGCATAAGTTTCAGACTTTGCGAGATCATATTGGAGTGAAGAACACAGTTGCCTAGCAGCTGCCTTTTTTTCTTTTGATGCATTGTCATTTGAGGGGCGGGGGGGGGGTTGATCCCGTGTGGTTTTCCCTCTTTCCTCATTTTTTATTCAGTGTTCATTAATTTCATTGTACATGAGTACCTAATAAGACCTAGTTTCCACGACTCATTTTTACTCCATAGTGATGTTCAGGGGGGAGGGGGGTGTTGGCGAATTTCTATTTTCAACACACTAGTTCAGTGGGAGTTAACTGACTTGTTCTATTTTAGACTTTCTATTTAGACCATCAGTATTATGCATGCATGCATTCCTAAGAAAAACTATATTCTTGATTGCTTTTCTTAATTATGGAATTTTCTTTCCTATATATGAGTGTATTCCACTCATTCATTGTATCAATCATTCATTCATTGATCATCTCATTGGAGTAGTGTGGATATATTTTCTCATTCTTCCATATTGAATCTATCTTCCTTTCTTGATAAGATTTGTTTGTATTTTCTTTATCTAGATCCCTTGTGCAGGTTTAGATGAAACATTGACAATCATCAATGCACTGAAATATACAGTGAAAAACAAGCAAACATTTCATTTTTCAAAATTTATTTTTTTTATAAATGAAAACACTAATCATTATTTAATTCTTTTGCCAAAATTTGGAGGATATATTTGTGCAAGAAATATTTACCAACAAAGACTTTGGGGTGGGTAGCATTTTTTAAAGAGCCAAATTTGGAAGGGATCAACACAGACCACACACAAATATATAGAGGATAAATTTCATTTATGTGATTTCATTCTATTGATCATCTCATTATTTCTCCTATTTGATTCAAACTATTTTCAATGCATTCTAAAAAAAATAAAAGGGTTTCATAGTTACCTTTGGTATTGGATGCCCTAGCTTTCTTGTTGTTTCTCTTGGTTCTCCTCTCTATATTTTAAAATAATATTTTTTTAATCAATATATTTTTACAGGGTTTATTTACTTGTATATGGCGTGTTTGGTATCCATTGCAATGGGACCACTCATTGCATTGGATCCCAAACCCTGTCGCTGTCAGGTTTTTTTTCAAAAACGTTTTTGTGGTACACAATGCACATTGTACAGAAATATCACACTGGTGTGCATATTTTTGTCAATAGCACCGATGGTTTTAAAATATAAACACCATTTTTTTTAGTATCGTAAGCCTACGGGTTCGATGGTGCATAATAAATAGTAATGAGCACTGGTGCTTCTATTAATTTATAGAGAACCAAATAAATACAACAGTTTGTAAACAAAACATTTTCGATTTGTAACAACATGGTAGTCATTTACCGGTGCATACACATATGTATAATGCATCGATGCTTATACATATGTTTAATGCATCAAGGTGTACTATTTTATTATACGCACCACAATCTTAGTTTGTAAAAAATATTTCATACTTTATATATCAGATGATTCATGTTTTTATTTTTTGATAGAAGATGGCCAATATAAGTTCAA
The DNA here is from genome assembly GCA_009831015.1 of Picea engelmannii. Classification (NCBI taxonomy): domain Eukaryota; kingdom Viridiplantae; phylum Streptophyta; class Pinopsida; order Pinales; family Pinaceae; genus Picea; species Picea engelmannii. Next base: position 760,130 of record ML778996.1, read on the forward strand.
GGAAAACAATTTATTGTAGTGAGCATGATGGTAGCTCATCCCAACAAGAAAACAAGACAAGCTCTTTAAGTTCTATTAAAAAAATAATATATTTGAATTATTTGTAGGTTTAAATTAATGATTTGTATTGGTTAACATGTGTCATGAAGAGTAAAAACTTGAAGAAACTCGATGATGCAGAAACATCATCAGTGAGCACACATGGTAGGACAAGTCAATGCCTGAGAATCATTTAGGGATCTTAAAACGCTGGCAGTTACTGCAAACTTTCAGAGTTGATGGAAAAATGGAAGAATATCAAACGCTTGAGAGTGAATGATCACGAGTGAGCTGGGATTTTCACTCCTAGTCTTGAATGTAGCTGAGCTTAGGTAATAATTAGGTTTTCATTTTTCAATTATATGAGTAGTCGGGGGGAACCCTAAGAACCCTCAGAGATAAATAGAGGTTTTGTACGCCCAAATGAGGCTACTGCGAGTTAGTAGGAATTTTCTGATTTTTTAGTTACTGATTTGATATTAGTTGTAGCCATTTAATTTCGAATGAATATAACAGAGGAAAATTGATCCAAATGCATAGTGTTGTTATTGTTTGCAATTCCCTGTTATTATTGTTTTTATGAATGTATGATTTTCGTTAAGAGTATATGAATTTGTAAGATGTTGGGATAAGTTTCAATTGTTTCTCTTCTGTAAGTTATGCAAGGAGTGCATACTAAATGCAAGGAGTGTAATAGAGTCTTTTTTTTACTCGAAGCTCAGAAGAGATAGGGTAAATTTTCCTTTGCAAGGAGTGCAAAGAGACTGTTGTAAGGCATGCATAGTCACCCGCAAGAAATCAAACCTTACATAAGAATCGGTTGCAAGGAGTGCATGACTCAGAAACTTGACTAAGTGTCAAAGTGACCCTTTAGGAAGTCAAAGGAATAGAAGCTGAGGAAGCTCAGAAGAGATAACGCTTCCGGAGGTGTAGATGAGGCCCAAGAAGTGGACTCGTAGAAGAATCAAAGGTCGAAGCCTTTAAAATGTTCGAAATATTCTAAGTTGGGAGAAAGTGATAGCTAAGGAGGAGGAGGGACAGTGATTGTTAGATCGATCATCGGGAAATATTTGGACCGTCAGATCATAGTCTAGATAGGAGGAACGCGTAGAGGAGGATATTAGATCTTAGCCGTCAGATCTAAACACAAGAACCAATAGGTGTTGGATTCAGGTAAGGTGTGGGAACCTTAATCGTTTCGAAAGCTCAAGAGAAATAGTGAGTCATTGATCTAAGGGAAGATCAAACCGTTGATTCCTTTCGTGGGAAGGAGATCTTGGGAAATCGACAATCGGGAGTCTGGAGCATGGAGGAAGTTGTCTTCCAAAGTCGCGAAACACGAAATTGCGAGTTGATTTGAGTCATTAGATCGTGGGGAGTTGTGAGTCATTGATCTGACGCTCATAAATATCGAGAAGTCGGGAGTTAGAAGGAAGAATAAATCCCTCTTCCAAAGTCACGAAACGTGAAATCATGAGTTGATATGAGTCATTAGATCGTGGGGAGTCGTGAGCCATTGATATGACGCTCACAAATATCGGGAAGTCAGGATTTGGAAGGAAGAAGAAATCCCTCTTCCAAAGTCGCGAAATGTGAATTCGCGAGTTGATCTAATCCATTAGATCATGAGAGGTTGTGAGTAGTGGATCTGATCCAAGTGAATTTTGGGGGTTCGAACTTCCAGAGAGAGGAGGTGAGTTATTTACAACTTCGTGAGTCACAAAGTCTCGACGCACCTAGTAGTTAGGCCCCAAGTTATAGCTGGAGGTCACACCAGTGGAAGTTAGGGGAGGAGCTAGCACACGCTAAACTCTAACTTGGATTTCAGGGATTCAGGAGTTGAACGAGTCAAGGTTGATTCATAACAGAATACTTGAGGATGCGAGTTACGAAGTGCCTTTTGGTTAGGCACGTGGTCGCAGCCAGTGGTCACGTGGAGGAGGCTTGCATATGGTTCTTTTTTGCATGGGCGGAGTCACATAGTGGGACCTGTGGATTGTTTCATGGAGGCTCTAGCAGGGACTCGAAGAGCTATTCCAGCGCATAGTTTGAAGATCCATAGATTGGGAGGTTAGCAGACCCTACTGAGGTAGGGGTGTTGAAACTCTAAATTGACATCCGCACTACCCTATTATACTCCTCATCTATACCTTTTTGTATTACCTAAGCTTGGATAAATAACAAACAACACTACCATTAGCCATTGATGAGGTCATAAGGTAAAGTATAATTAATTCATGCATTTTTGTGGTTTATTGAGCTAGGAGACTAAATGTTTCATATACTAATGTTTTAATTTTCCATGTGTAACCTTTGACCTCTAGATGAGTCCAACCTTTCTGTACCAGCTCAGCCATCCGATACTTATGCGCCAGATTGCCACTGTTTGAATCTGGTACCAAGCGCACCTTCTATTCAGATCCAGTACCAAACCATCCACCATCGCAATCCGGTACCAACGACCGCATACTATTCTAGTCCGGTACCAACCACTTGCATACTGTTCAGATCCACTACCATTTACCGAATCTCACCTGTCACTATCCGGTACCAATATAGGAAGCATAATATACCAAGTTTAGCTCCATATCGTACCAAAGATAATTGTTGGATGTTTGTTGAATCATCAAAGCTCTAGCAAGGTTATGTTAAGCTAGTTTGTTTATTGCTTCATCCTCATACACTTCATGTCATGAGGATGAAGCTTAAAATATGTAACCGAATATATAAATTTGACAATTGACTGATTTGCTAAAGATTTCACCTCCTTGTGTTTCATGACTAAGACTGTTTAAATAGTCATGACAAAGATGGTGGAGGTAGTAGAGAGTTAGCATAACATAGTATGTGAAGCAGTGTTACATATTACAGAACAAATTTTGAGTTGAAGTTTAATAGAAGGATGTCATTTATTTCCAGGTCTTGATCATTTATGAATGAATGTGAGTTGAGTTGTTAGGATAGTTTAATTCTATGTTTTGAAATTGGAGTAAGAGGAATGCGTGGATTGAAAGAAAGATTACTGTAGAATCCAATCGCTGACCTGTTGAAGCGGCAAGGGCCCACAACCCAACAAAGGTCAGCATCCTTATAGGTTAGTGTTAGTAGTTGATTTCAATAGTATAAATGTTAGACTAGCTGAAGCTTTGACCCTTTCAGAGGATAGCAGTATAGTTCAGTTTAGGTTTCGATTGTTTAGAGATCTTTACTTACTCTATTTTGCATATGCTCTGTTTCTGTTTTTATGAATTTGATTTCATTTCATGGACATAAATGTTGGAAACATTAGTTAGACATATTTGAAGGAGAACTAGTGAAGTTCACAACAACACATTATGAACCATAGCATACTTAGTATATTGACTATTGAACTACCCATGCTATGTCTTGATGATTGATGTGTGATTTCCCTTTCAGAAGTGTGATTGCATAGTTAGTTTTCTGGGTCAGATAGCAGAGTCTATATGAAAAGGAACTCCATCTCATAATTGCATGTGCCTTAATGGAGTAGATAGCCTCTCTGTGAAATACAACCAAAGTGTGTTTTCAGTTGCTAGTTTGCTTTATTTCCAACATGCATAGTCTAGAATAGTTCTATACTCTTGACATTAGAATTACCTTTCTTACTAGTGTCTTGCAACTCCGTTGATTACGAATCCTGGATTGATAATTAATGATTGCATTATATCACACATATAAGTAGCACAACATTTTGGCGCCATTGCCGGGGAGTTGTAAACGGTAGGAAGTGATTTTTAGCATAGATTGTTTGCATAGTTTTTGAATGATTTTAAAGGCTACTTGAGGGAGGAGGATAAAATGTTTAAGACGTGAGTGAAGAGCCACGTGGCCACTAGAGTGGGGTTCTCCAAATCTAGGTTTCCTTCTTACCTTCTAGATAGAATTAGGATTTCAATTCAGTTAAGAATCAAATTTCCATTTTATGCATAGATATAGAGATAATAAGGGTAGATTTATAAGCTCTAAAGATTCAACCACCCCCCCCCCCAACTAATCCAACTGACACTAGTGCAGTAAAACATCCACCTAGAGAAAGTTCAAGGGGAGCCAGCGAGGCTCCAAAAGAAGAACCTAAAACAGAAGAATCGACATTGGGGCAGGCAGAACGTGAATCTGCTGAACGTTCAGGAGACAAACAAAATCCAGTTTCTGAACCATCTATCAGTGGAATGGTAGAAGAAGAAGGAAATGCAACCACTGAGACTGAGACCTTTGGGTTTCCAATCTTGGATATTTCCAGAAAGATCAGCATGAAAAACATCCCACTATCATCATTACCCACTTTTAGAGGTATGTCAACTGAAGATCCAAACTTATTCTTATTCGAGTTTGACATATTATGTAGAAGCTCTAACTACTCACACGATGCCCCAAAACTTAAGCTCTTTCCTACTACAATGAAGGATTTAGTCTTAAGATGGTTGATGAGCTTAGGAGAAAATACAATCCTCTCTTGGGATCAGATGAAAGACACATTTTTACAGAAATACCAAGACTATTGAAGGATAATGCTAAAAATGACATTTTTAAAATGCAGCAAACAGAAGATGAAAGCCCTAAAGATTACTTAGAAAGGTTCTTATACAACTACCAGAAATCAAAATTATTCACCACAGACCCAGTTGTAGTAAGAACCATATTTTTGAAGGGTATTAGAGATGACCACATAAAAGTTTTAAATTTGTTAAGTTTAGGAGATGTGCACCAAAATCCTTTTGCAGAGATTGCAAATTACTGTAGAAGATACTCAAGAGGACAAGCTAAAATAGGAAAATCACCAAGTGATTCTTTTAGTAGAAGAACAAGACAAAGCTCAGGAACTGTCACCAGAATTGAGTTAGGAAACTTATTAGAGAACTTTAAAACATACATCTTGAGCACAATCAATAACTAGATAGATACCCTAAAACTGAAAAAGAAACAAGAAGAAGAGATTGTTTTAGCAATCTTCTGTCCTAGATGCCGAAAGAAGCATGGTGAGAAAGAATGTCCATTAAATGTCATAGAAATCTGTGGCCTGTGTACACTAGAGAACCCCACATATAAGTGTCCAACTTTGCTTGAACTACAAGCCATGTATAGGGGAGGAGGAGTCTCACAAGAACAATCATACCCTTCCAGAAGATCTTGGAGAGCACAAAACCCCAATGCATTTTATGACCCTAATGCACAGTATCAAAAACAACAATCGGGTCCTCCCCCAATGACCTATCCACAATGGACACCTTAGCAAGCTCAAACTCAACCTTCGAAACAAGGTTGGAGGGGGCCTATGTATGGGAATCCCTCTTACCCTACATATCCACAGTATCCTGCAACATTTCCCAATTACTACCTATATTTAACCCACCACAAATGCAAGCTTTACTCCCACCTCCTATACAACAACAATTTACAACCCCCTTGAACCCTAACTAGAAACATCAAGTACCTATAAATGCCAATCAACAACCACAAAACCAAGCTGTCCACAACCCTCCGAGACCAACAAAAATCCATGCCTAGCTAATACCTAACCCCAATAATCGACCCACCCACCTTGTGCAGAATACAGAAGTTCAAACCTTTCCCACCTATGAAATTCAACTACGATCAGGGAAAGTTGTAAATCAATCAAATCTTGCAGTACTAATTCAGGAAGAAAATGATAATCAATCTGAGGAATAAAACACTCAAACGACCCCTGCAGAACAAGAGACTTCCCCTCCTATTCCAATCACTTCTCAGTCTGTACGAGTACCTCAACCAGTTAATCTTCCACCCTACCCTGAAAGACTATTAGTGAAGAAACTTGACCCACCCTTGCACAAAGCTATAGAGGATGAATTACAAAATGTATGTATAAAAATACCTCTGCTATAAGCCATTAAGGATATCCCCATATATGCCAAAATCATAAGGGATATTTTCCTTAAGAAACCAGGAAGAAAGAAGAAGGAACCTCCCCTTGTTCAGGTGGTGGGGCAATTATCTGAATTTATTTCTAAAATTCCATACAAATATAATGACCCTGGGAACCCAGTAGTCACCGTTGAAATTAATGGTATTTCTTTACCAAAAAAAATCATAGAATTATGTGCAACAATTAATGTAATTCCTTTTGACACTATGAAAAAGCTCCAAATAAACCAGTTAAGACCAACCCAAACCATGATAGAGTTGGCAAACAAGTCAGTCATTAGCCCTGCAGGAAGTCTAGATGATGTCACAGTCACTCTAGCTTCCTTGGAATATCCAGTAGACATTTTAGTCATCTATTCTAAATCATCATCCAAACCAAGACACCCTCTGGTTCTTGGTCATCCTTGGCTGGCCACAACAGATGCCTTTATCAGTTGTCAGTCTGGTGAGATGACTATATCCAATGGCACACATAGCCAAAAGCTTGTCCTCTTTCCTCCTGCCCAATCGAAACAGGAGATACTTGTCTGGTTAGAAAACCCTTATGGAGAAGAAGATTGCATCATACCCCTGTTAACACTTGAACAGGTAAGAGGAATGTAAGAACAATCAGATGAACAAGTCTTAAGTTTATTTTTGGCTAATACAAATTGTATTGAATACCCGAGGTCTTTTGTAGAGTTGTCACACATTTTCAGTTTCGAATTTCAACAAACTTGGCACCCTGATATCACTCAATTATATACTTTATCACTAGATCCCTCAGATAAGGAAGAAAGTACTAAACTTGTTGAGATTAGCCTAGGAAAACCTTTGTATATCAACTCTAGTTTGGAACCAGAACAAAAGACACAAGTAATTGAAATGCTTCAAAGACAATTTGATGCCTTTGCATGGGATTATGTAGACATGAAAGGCATTCACCCTGACACATGCACAATTCATATCTACACTAATGACCAAATCAAACCGGTTATACAGCCTCAACGAAGGATGAATCCAACCCTTAAAGATATTGTAAAAGAGGAATTGCAAAAACTCCTTCAAGCCAATCTCATATACCCCATTTCAAATAGTCAATGGGTGTCTCCACTTGTCATAGTTCCCAAGAAAAATGGTAAGTGGAGAATATGTGTAGACTTCAGGGAGTTGAACAAAGCCACCCATAAAGATTATTTTCCCTTACCATTTATTGATCAGGTGTTGGATACCTTGTCCGGAAAGAAGTATTTTTCGTTCCTAGATGGGTTTAGTAGTTATAACCAAATACAAATAGCACCCGGAGACCAGGAGAAGACCACTTTCACCTGCCCATGGGGAACATATGCTTATAGGGTTCTTCCTTTTGGACTTTGCAATGCCCCAACCACTTTTCAAAGGGCTTTCCTAGCCATTTTCTCTGACTTGACCAATGATTGCATGGAAGTCTACATGGATGACTTTACATTCCATGGAAAAGACTTCCAGGAAGCTTTGACTAGTCTAGAAAAAGTCTTGATTAGGTGTAAGGAAACTAATCTTTCCCTAAGTAATGAAAAGTCAAAGATGATGCTCACTGAAGGTATTGTTTTGGGACATCACATCTCTGGTTATGGAATGAGAGTTGATCCGGCAAAGATTCATATTATCACACAAATCAGAATACCTTCCTCACAAAAGGAAGTTCACATCTTTTTAGGGCATGTTGGCTACTATAGAAGATTCATTCCGAATTTTACAAGCCTGGCTACCCCTTTATTCAAATTATTATCTAAAGAAGCCGAATTTAATTGGGATGATGAATGCCAAATTTCTTTTGAGATTCTAAAACAAAAATTCTCAACTACCCCTGTATTAAGAGAACCAAATTGTCCCTTCCTTTTCATATCTGTACCGATGCCTCAGACATTACCCTTGGGGTAGTTCTTGGACAAAGGGAAAATCAAATGCCTTATACTATTTACTTTGTTAGTAAAAATATATCTCCAACTGAAGTTAATTATACGATCACATAAAAAGAATTGCTAGCTGTGGTCCATGCTATCAATAAATTTAGACACTATATTACAGGATATCAAGCTTTTGTACACACTGATCATTCAGCCATCAAATTCTTAATGAAAAAACCTGTAATAAATCATAGAGTTACAATATGGTTGTTATTATTACAAGAGTTCAATATCAACATTATTGATAGACCTGGTAAGGATAATCTTGTGGCTGATTTCTTATCTAGAATGATTCATCTGGGAGATAACACACCAGTAGAAGATAACTTTTTTGATGAAAATTTGTTTGTTATTTCTACATTAACTCCTTGGTATGCAGATGTAGCTAACTATCTTGTGATAGGGAAGATGCCTAAGAAATTGTCTCCTAGAGAAAAACAAAAAGTAATTCAGCTAAGTGCAAACTACATGTGGCACGATGATTGTCTCTACAAAACATGACTAGATTTGGTAATCAGGAGATGTATAAGGGAAGATGAAATTCATGATATTTTGCAAGCCTTCCATGATGGTCCTTGTGGAGGACACTTCGTAGACAAGAGGACCACTTATAAAGTTTTTCAATCTGGTTATTATTGGCCTCATATTTTCAAAGATGCTAAAACCTATGTATCCAATTGTGATGAATGCCAACAAATGGGTAAGCCTACTGCACAAGACCAAATTCCACTTCAATCCCAAGTAGTCATTGAGCCTTTCGAGAAATGGGCATTAGATTTTGTAGGGCCCATTAACCCTGCATCTAAAAAGAAAAAAAGTACATACTTGTATGTACTGACTATGTGACTAAGTGGGTTGAAGAAAAAGCTTTACCAGTTGCAAGTGAACAATTAGTAGTAGATTTCCTTTTTAATGACATCTTTACTAGATTTGGTGTACCTCAAGAAATTTTGACTGATCAGGGAACTCAATTTACCTCTAATCTAGTCAAAGATGTTACAAAACAAGACCAAATTAAACACAAGAAATATACACCCTACCATCCACAGGAAAATGGACAAGTAGAATCTACCAACAAAGTTATTGAGTCCATTCTTGCCAAAACAATACAGCTACACCACAAGGACTGGGCTGACAAATTACTAGAAGCCTTATGGGCTTATAGAATCACCTAGAGGAATACAACAGGACATACACCCTACGAGTTGGTGTATGGGAAGTAGGTACTTCTCCCCATAGAATTCCAGATCAAAACCTTCAGGACTGCAATACAAGTTGGCATGAACTTGGATGAATCCCAACAATAAAGACTCTTGCAGCTTAATGAGTTGGACGAAATCAGGTAGGAATCACTTCAAAGAACCACCCTCATTCAAGAGCAGAGAACAAAATGGCATGACAAGTATCTCAAAAAGAAAAATTTTCATCAAGGAGATTGGGCCCTGTTGTATGACAACAGATTCAAGAATTTCAAAGGTAAGTTAACTACTCATTGGTTGGGACCTTATGAAATTGACATTGTCTATAATAACGGTTCAATCAGGATAAAGAAAATTGACGAACATCAGACACCACTACTTGTGAATGGTCACTGGTTGAGAATTTATAACAAACCCCTATCAAAAGAGGAATTTCTGACACGTGTACTATAGAATTCAGATATGCAGATGATCAGTAAGGAAGGAAACCTTCCTACTGATCCACATTGATTGATTGATTTACTTTAAAAAAAAAACTTTTGTACATATGTGTGGATTGTGTTTTGTTAATAAGATGAAGTTAACTTACCTCCTTTTTTTACTTTTGCATTTTATCTTTGTAAGTAGATTTCTATAATTTATTTGATCCTTCACAAACTTGCTAAAACATCAGTTGGTAGGCATCAACAATACTCTGTTCTGGTCCGGTACCAGTAGTCCTGTGTTTGTCCGGTACCAGAAGTCTGTCCTTATACGGTACTATCAGGACACATCACCTAATTGAAAAGGAATGCTACGCATATTTCAAAATCTTATGTCAATTAATATGAAGTATGAATCCATGAAACAACCACTTAAGATGGAACCAAGAAGCCAAATGCAGCGTCAAATGGCAGCCCTTATGAAGCAATAATTTCTTTTGGTTCTGTTGCTGACTAAAGGGAAGTATCTTTAATTTATTTTGGTTCTATTGCTAGCTAAAAGGAAGAATTTCTTTTGGTTCTATTGCTAGCTAAAAGGAAGAATTTTTAATTTCTTTTGGTTTTGTTGCTAGCAAAAAGGAAGAATTTCTTTTGGTTCTGTTGCTAGCTAAAAGGAAGAATTTTTAATTTCTTTTGGTTCTATTGCTAGCTAAAAGGAAGTATTTTAATTTCTTTTGGTTGACAAAGAAGACATAATCTTTACCTATGATTGTTAAAAGAACCATGCTTAATTTGCTTCAAAGTCTAGAGGTTGCCTTTATCCAGTATTTCAGCATGATTAAAGGTATATTAGCCTACAAGTAACTATCTCACCCTAACTAGACTTCAATAGTATTCAGTGGATTATCTTTTCTAAAGAGTAACATATGAGTATATGAACACTCTCTATCATGGGCACACTAGGAAAATTTTTATGGAAGAGGATGTATCAGTACCCTAAGGTAGCTTTAGGTCATTCTCTTATGGACAAACTTAGACAAAATTATACATTTGGATCTAATGTACAATAAATAAGTTTATTTTTCCTTTAGACAAATCTTTAAAGACATCCAAATAAGAGAATATACCTTCCAACCCAATACCATCCCAACCTGTAAAAAGGTTTTCAGACAATCCTCCCCTGTCACCATGCAAAAGAACTCTTTAATAAAAATTGAAATAGGTGACTATGGACAAGAAGCCTCTGATCAAAAAAGGGTTTAAGAGACTAACCCACCAGGATACTGAACATGTCTACTAGTAGAGGGTACTGGTCTGTGGTATGACTAGGCAAACCCATCAGGGTATTGAACAAGCATGTTGGCAATGGGGCATTCTACCTGGGGAAGGGATGTTTCTCACTAATTATCACAACTACCCAACCAGAGTACTGAACAGGCTTGCTGGTAGTGGGTTCTCGTTGAGAAATGTCTCATCTATACTTGTCTGGTTGAAAAATTCACTTTTGTCATCTAAAATATGAACACTACAAGCAAAGCTCATTGTTAACATTTATGAGATACAACTCCAGATTAATAAACAAAGATAATTATTACAAGCAAATGTCCATTTGAGAATTACCCTAAGTCAACTTTACCGGTCTGACATCTAAAGCCTACATTACCTAAGAAGGAAACTTCTTAAGAGTGGAGCCCTAACTAGGGAGTCTAATCTACTTATACTGTGAAATTTATCCATAACATCTAATGATAGTAAATCTTTGAATCAAGTTAGGTTGGATCTCTTCTTCTGGAAAAAATATAAACACCTCCCTTTCTTCACTACTGAATGCTACCCTTATCAATAAGTCATCAAAAGAAAGGCAATTTCAAAATTGTTAGGCATGTGATCATATGATAGGTGATAAATGTACTTTTGGAATTTGATTTGGTTTCTTTTCCTTTCTCTTATCATTTTTCTTCCATTATGATACAGGATGTTATATCTTCTTGCATAAGGATATGAAACATCCTCGACATAGGGGAGGGTCAAAGAGCTCTTTTCAGAAATCTTTTTCAGAATCACACCTCATCCTAAAAAACCAGCAGGTTCACCCTTCAACACTACAGAACTAGACACAAAAGAAGACAATAACATAATAAATAAGTTTCATGAAGTAAAGGAAATTCCAGTACCAAGCTTCCAGAAAAATCTAGCCTAAAAAGATGAACTCTGACAATCTGCAAGATTCAAATACAAAGGCAGTCACATATGCTATGGGTATTGATTATACAATGGTAAAAACAAAGGTAACATGGTATTATTTATTTTCCTTTGCTTATAAAACTACAAGAGGT